>APFE030713327.1:34371-155295 GCA_000404065.3 Pinus taeda
TTGGAGGCTCTGTTCAAACTATTTAACATGCAAAGTTGGATTTGTTTCTTCAACTTGTCTTGACGATAAACCACACTGGTTGGTTCGAAATACACCGACAAATGAAATATCATGTGATCTACACTAAAAAATCTTTCATAAAATAACTATTACTCTAAAATTAGTTAAATTCATTCGACCACTTATATATAATATATAATAAATATTTAATAAAATAATTACTCTTACAAATAAACAAAAACAAAAACAAAAAACACCCTAACTTATAACTTTTGTAAGTAACATATTCCTCCCGTATTAAGTACCATATTCCTCTATTCCTCCCGTATTAAGTACCATATTCCTCCATGGTATATTATTAATTTGGTAAGCAATATGTTCCTCCCTCTTATTATTTGTGCCACAGGCAAGCAGATAAAGCATTTAAATTTGCTAATTATTTGTGCCATAGGCAAGCAGATAAAGCATTTAAATTTGCTAATTATTTGTGCCATAGGCAAGTAGATAAAGCATTTAAATTTGCTTCGACGGTTAATTGCTTTTATATTTGATTAAAAATTAGATTGTGAATTTATATCTAATTAAAAATTAAATTATTGTTATAAATTTAACACTAGAAAAAAAAATCAGGTTCTAGCCTTATTGTATATTGATATATAAATCTATATCAACTTTCTCAATGCAAGTGTACCATTAAATCTTTTTGAAATCTTGGTTTTTTTTTTTTTAATGTAATGTAACATTAAAATTTAGTTTATAATTAGTGATTTCATTTTTAGAAAACATAATTACACTAAAGGTGTTTCCTTTATGGGCAAACACTTTGCAGCGTATCCAATCCCAGAACACCATTTTCGTCGTTCGGTCTAATGAAAATTTGACACTTGAAAGAGTTTGCGTACAATTTCATGTTTACTCGTTGTCGTTCGCCGTTAATGCTCCTGTTGCCATACACGATTTTGTCGTCATTGATTACTTGAAAGAGTTTGCGTACAATTTCATGTTTACTCGTTGTCGTTCGCCGTTAATGCTCCTGTTGCCATACACGATTTTGTCGTCATTGATTACTTGAAAGAGTTTGCGTACAATTTCATGTTTACTCGTTGTCGTTCGCCGTTAATGCTCCTGTTGCCATACACGATTTTGTCGTCATTGATTACTTGAAAGAGTTTGCGTACAATTTCATGTTTACTCGTTGTCGTTCGCCGTTAATGCTCCTGTTGCCATACACGATTTTGTCGTCATTGATTACTTGAAAGAGTTTGCGTACAATTTCATGTTTACTCGTTGTCGTTCGCCGTTAATGCTCCTGTTGCCATACACGATTTTGTCGTCATTCATCAATGGAGTCTTTAATGCTCATGCAATTTCGAAGATGGAGAGGGATTGTTCTGTGAAGATGCAGAGGGATTGTTATCTGGGTTAACGAACGAGGAGAGAGCTTATTACTTAGCTCATAAAACCCCTCCTTGTTTCCTGCAAATCAGTTGCAGAACTGGGCATGAAGATGCGGAAATCACCTCTGATGGAGTACGCACCTTGAATAGTGTCGATTCTCAAAGCCATTGAATGCACGGTGTTTTCTCATTTTTTGTGGTGGAGAAAGCGTGGAAGAGGCCTCACATAATGTGGGCGTTGGGTTTGAAGGTCATTCTTGATTACATCTTAGAAGATGCCACTCCCCAAACTTTGCGTGTGTAATCCTCTCGCATTTGACCGCCCCTTCAACAGACCCACATTTGACAAGGGCACCAGGTCCTTGGACGTCATTATCCTACCTCGCAATGGCAGCCTGGGCGTAATTCGGCATTCAAAAAGTCGCTCATGGCTTCCAGAATCCCCCAGCAGATCCCCGGGTAGCCTTGTAGTACCAGTAACCTATTCACCCTCACCAACATCGTCGCCCTCCTCGTATCGTGAGGTAACTATGATTCGAACTCGCTACGAGGAGGCCGACGATGTTGGTGAGGGTGAATACGTTACTAGTACTACAAGGCTACTTGGGGATCTGCTGGGGGATTCTGGAAGCCATGAGCGACGATGTTGGTGGGGGTGAATACGTTACTACTTCGAATCACTCTAGGCCCCGAATATCCCACCATTGAGGAACCGAATCGACTCTTTCTGCAGCGCTTCACCCTGCCGCGTACGCCTATGCGACGTCGTGCCAAACCCCCGTCGTAACGCCATAAGCTATAAGTCGACTCTTGAATTTTGGAAAATCTTTTTTTCAATGATTTTTGCGTGATCTTCCTTTTTTTAAATGTTTTAAAATAAATTTTAACAATTTTCGGAAGTGGAGTTCAACGGGGAGAGGGATCAAATTTTGGGCTGGCATTATCCTTTATAAAGCTTAAAATAATTTTAACAAATTAAAGTAATTTTCATAGTCCAAAAAATGGTGATTTCGTATCCACCAACATTTTTTTATCTCGAGTGTACTTACTCTTGTCAATCATTTCCATTGTAATGAAAGATGGTCACCCTATCGAAAAGTGATGGTAGGCACCTCGAAAAATTAGACAATGCATGTATTAAGGTATTAAATTGTAATTAATATAAATTCGTTCATTTGTTTTGAAACTTTCCACTCTCAACTTGCTTTTGGTTTGTGCAATATATACGCAAAATCCACTTTGCATAGGACTTGGTTCATGGTTGATATGCGTTCATAATCAAAATATTATTATATGATTTGTGAAACTTTCCACATTCACCTTCCTATATACATGCAAAATCCTTATGCAACTTTACACTGTCACTTTGCTTTTGGTTGTGTAATATACCTGCAGAATCCATTTTGCATGATACTTTGAATTAGAGTAGAGATGATTTCATAATCAAAATATTATTATAAGATTTCTTAGTAGATATTTTTATGTTTTTAAATTAACATTTGAATTTTAATGTGTAAACGAAATGGAAAAATAGAAAATATGTTTTTTTTCAATATCTCTTAAATAGAAATAGATTATTGTTGTTCAATGCTATAACTTGAGTTACATAGATGATTTTAAGGGAATTTATTGTTTTTCTTGATATACAAGTTTTTTTTGTATATATTTGGCTGAAAATTCAGACTAGATCGAGGCTAAAGTTATGTGATAAATCCACGAAGTTATGTTATAAATCCAGGACCTTGAGCTTCGATAGATGCCAACCTCCATTGGAATAGTGCCAAGGATCCAATTGAAGCCAAGGAGTAGGTCTTCTAGGTTGGTGAGATCTCTCAAGCCTCTAGATATCTGGACATGAGGTCCAGAATGTGAAGGAAGTTGACTTGGCAAAGTACCAACACAAGCAGAGAGTCAGTCGACAAAGGGCGCTGAGCTTGCAAAGTATCAACACACGCGGAGAGGCGAACCTAAGCTAAGTGGAAGCAGAGAGTCAAACATGAGCTGAGCGGAGAAGGTCTGACCACCCCAAGCATGTGGTAAAAAAACCAGTGGAAACTCCAAACATGTGGTAAAAAATGAATAGAGACACCAAGCACGTGGTAAAAAATAGTCATCACTTTCTCGCTAAGCCACTTGTTGCGGGAAAACAATGGCAACCATTCCCATGTTAATTAACCACAACCAAACTTGAAAGTGATTCTTTTAAAAATAAAATTCATGGTGGTAAATATTTTATTTTTCTTTATTGCTATGAGTTCATAAATTTGAAATTAAATTATAAGTATATGATTTAATTTATTTTTATTATGTTAGTTTTCTATGGAGATGAAGTAAAAGTGAAGTAAGTTTATTTTAATTAAGAATTAAATTATTTTTCAAGATTTTAAAATTTTAAATAAAAGCATCTTTTAAAAAAAAAGGGATTTGTAATTTGGGTATCACTTTAATTTTTAGATGAACCCATACTTGCCCCACATTGCAAATCAAGGGATCTAAACTGGCATAAGGGTTATTGCTTTTGGAAGCTTCAGAAATTTACAAGTGGAAGAAGTTTCGATGCCCTACGCAAATATTATGAACAATAGAACGATAGTTGCATTCTTGTAGGAATTTTTGTTTGCTTACACTTCCAAAATGAATTATTTTCATAGTTTCAATAACATAAATACGAATATTGAAACAAAATAACATACAACTATGTATTAAAAAAAAGGTACAAATATTAAAACACATAACAAAAGGGGTTTATAGGCTAGAAAAAAGGATGTATGTGGTTTATTCTTAAAAATATAACTAGAAATCTAGCAAACAGACTAATGATTCACGCGCATAGCAGCAGCTCCTCGTGCAGTACTCCCTCCATCGCCAGGGCCTCGAGAGGGGGCCCTGAGGCCCCTCCTCCTTTGCCTCCTCCACCAGAGATCCTTGCGTTTAGGAAGCTGATCAACGACAGTAGTAAAATCCTAACAAGGGAAACTCAGTGCAAGTTTGTAAAGAAACTTGACAGCATCCCCATAGTCGCCCTGCTTGTTGAAGATTCTTGCAGATCTACTTTGAACTTAGCTGAAAGAGGGCTCATCGGTCAATTTATAGGGCTATGGCCTTCCCCCAAGACTGTTGAGGCGTGGGTACAAAGGAACTGGTGACCACTAGTAAAGGAAGGCATCGAAAGCTTCCTAGTTGTTAAGGGATTTTTTGTCTTTGTTTTTTATTCAATAGAAGACAAAAATCTCATCTTTAAGAATGGACCATATTTCATGGGACCTCTGGGTCTGTATATAAACTCATGGTCACCAGATTTCGATCCGACACAAGATGTGTCGTCAACAATTCCAGTGTGGGTGCGCCTCCCTCATCTTCCATTGCACTGCTAGAACCCGAAGTCACTAGAAATGATTGGTAACACACTAGGAAAATACATAGACATAGCTGAGAGAAGGGATCAATATTCATGTGCAAGAAACTTGGAAATAGGGTTACCTGAAGCCATAAAGTTAACACTAGTAGATTGGTTTTATATCCAAGAGTTAGACTATTAGCAGCTACCATTAAAATGCAGAAATTGCCATGAATATGGGCATTTCACAAGATACTACAAAAAAAAGGAGGAGGAAGATCTAGAGAAGTCAAAAGGAGAAAAATGGATCCAGGTGCAGAAAGTAGTGCAGGCCAAGGTGAGTATCAAGAATAAAGGGAAAGAGGTACCGATGGAGTCTGGAACTCCCTTAGCAGGAATGGTTCAAACGGAAGGAAAAGGAGAACAGCCAAAGGTAACGGCCTCAATAAACCCATTCGAAACCCTCAACAATTCAATCGAAATTCCAAAAACAGAGACAAAGGAGATTGAAGGACAATTTCTCTCACTTGAAGCAGAAAAGAAGAACATAGAAGTAACCCAACTTGACTCCCCAACAGGAACCTCCTCCTCACCCACATATGCAGAAATGACAAGGAAAAAACCCTCAAAAACCTCTGGGTCATCGGAAGACAAGACATTCGACAGACCCTCTAAAGGGTTGGAAGGAAATCTCATAAGGAAGCCAGGGAAGAAGAGGAGGAGAGGCAAAAAATGCAAGGCAACCAATCCACCATTGAAATGTTTATTGAGAGAAACACCAAAAAAAGGCCCTCTAAGGGGGGATAAACTCACTCCAATTCCATTAAATAATGAAACTAGTCTCTTGGAATTGCAGAGGCTTGGGGAACCCTTTGAAAGCTGAAGCAGTCAAAGATCTTCTGAAAATAGAAACTCCTGAGATCCTCATGCTCCAAGAGAGTAAGATTGAAGGCGAAACCCTTCTTGAGATCAACAAATTAAAATGGGGAAAAATGTAGGAAAGGCCATTAGTGCAAGAGGTACCTCTATTGACCTAGCAACATTGTGGTTGAAGAACAAGTATCAACTAGAAAGCTCCTTTGAGACCCAACATTGTATATTCACCGAACTTCGACACCTCTCCAGTAAGCTCTCCATCTCTCTCTTCAACCTTTATGTTCCAGTCCACCTTACATACAAGAAAGGATGCTAGCAGACCTTGTCTGATTTCTTAGACATTTACTCCCCTCATAATATAATAGTGGCTGGAGATCTGAACCTCGCCATTGATCCAAAAGAAAAGAGAGGTGGAAATAGTCGCAGGGACCAAATGCTTCCATTAGTAGAGGAGTTGATACTTCATTGGGATCTTCTTGACTTCAAACCGAAGAAAGGTATTTACGCCTGGACAAATGATAGAGCTGGGGCAGAACACATCTCTGTTCACCTACATTGCTTCCCAGCGCAGACTCTTTGTTGTTAGGAAAAAGACTGATCTCCTCGAAAATTCTCCCAAAGCTGGCCTCAGATCACAAACTTATTCTCTTACATCTGAAAGAGGAAGAAAATTTGGGCCATATCCCCTTTATATTCAACCCGCTTTGGTCAGGGAAAGAAGGGTTCATGGAAACTATTATGGAGGCATGGTCCATACCTGTGATAGGATCTCCCAGCATCCTGTGGGAGCAGAAACTAAAAATAACCAAGAGAGCTCTGAAAAAATGGATTAAAGAACCCTCAAATTCTCCTACTTGCAACAGAAAGGAGACAGTTCAGTTTTTATCAAATCTACAAATGGATTTGGAAAGTAAGGAGATCTTTGCTTCAGATTTAGAAAAAGAACAAGCTGCCCAAATAAAATCATTTCGAGCTTTCCGCCATGAAGAAGAGACTTGGAGGCTTAAGTCTTGTAGCCTGTGGCTTAAAGCTGGAGAATAAAATAACTCTTTCTTCCATAGGCAATATAGAGCCCGGCTATCTTGAAATCATGTCTCTGAAATCAATTGCTCATATGGGACTGTGGTCAAAGGTCAAGAACAGCTAAAAAGGCAACAGAAAATCATTTCTAGAATCTGTATAAAGAGGAAGGGAATGGGAGTGAAGAAGTCACGTCTGACTTTCTCTCCCACATTCCATCTTTGGTAAGCGAGGAGGACAACACTAGTCTTATGAAACCTTTCTCTGAGGAAGAAACCTGTAAAGTAATATGGTCCATGGAACCAGACAAGGCACCAGGACCTGACGGCTTCTCAATTCATTTTTATAGAATCTGCTGGGAGGCAGTACTAACTCTTCTGAGGATGATTAAAGCTTTTCATCAAAAAGCCAAATTGGGAGGCAATACTAACTCTACCTCCTTGCATTAATACCAAAAGAAGTCAATCCGAGCACTTTTGACAGGTTTAGGCCAATCTCGCTTTGCAATGCATCATACAAAATCCTAACAAAACTGCTGGCAAACAAAATCAAGCCACTGCTTGGGAAACTCATTTCTCCCACCCAAGGCGGCTTTGTCAAAGGGAGACATATATTGGACAATGTAATACAGGTGCAAGAAGTCACTCATTCCAATTATCTTCAGCAGGAGCAAGGTATGCTCATAAAGTTAGAGATGGCAAACGCATTCGACTAGGTAAATCTTTCTTTCTTGTACAAAGTCCTCCTTTCCTTTGGTTTCAGCTCTAACTTTGCCAATTTGATTAAATCTTGTACTGAAAAACCATGGATAGCTCCTTTAGTTAATGGCAAGGAAGCAAACTGTTTCCAAGCCTCGAGGGGAATAAGGCAAGGCTGCCCACTCTCCCCTTTCTTGTTCATTTTGATGGCAGACTTGCTAAGTAGAAAATTGATAACTGAAAAGAAATCAGGGACAGATCCAGGAGTCAGGTTGATGAAAGGGTTAGAGCCTCTCAATCACACACTATTTGCAGATGATACTCTTCTTTTGGGTAGAGCCTCCATCAAGATAGCCAAAGTTTACAGTGAATTCTTCAAAAATTCTGTAGCATATCAGGAGCTCTTATAAATAAAAGGAAAAGTGAAATATACAGGTGGAATGTGGATCAACAAGCAATTCAGAGAATAGCCGTCTCCTTAGGCTTTTTGGGATTCACTTCTTGGGATAAAATCAAATATCTCGGGTTACCAATAACCCTGGGCCCTAACAAATTATCGCTATGGAAAGAGGTAATAAGCAAAATTAAGTCCAAGATTACAGCTTGGGGAGGTTAATGGCTCACCAATGCTGGCAAACTCATCCTTATAAAATCTGTATTGTGCTCCTTGCCTATTTATCAGGCTTCCTTTCTTCTAGCTCCAAAGAAGATCATGGAACAGATCTCCAGACTTATCAAGTATTTTCTGTGGAGAGGAGGAAGAGGAAACCAAAGAAAATTCCATCTAGTGAATAGGGATACAGTTAAACGCCCCATCTCTGAAGGAGGCCTGCATTAAGAGACTCAGGCCTTACTAATCTTTCTCTTGGAGGTAAAATACTTTGGACCCTCTTCTCAAACAACAAACACCATGTCAGTCAGGTCATAAAGAAAAAATATCTAAAAGGCTCATCGCTAAGGAACATACAGATAGATAACAACATCAAAGGGACGTCGATATGGCACCTCTGCCACCATGGGATAGAGTTCTTCCAAAATCACTTGTATCGTATTCCTGGCAATGGAAAAAACACGATGCTCTGGCAAGACAACATAATGGGACAGTCGCCTTTGAGCAAAAATGAAGGAATCAAAGAAATCAGGAACTGGCTCATTCAACAAGGAGTCCTCACCCTAGCAGATATCTCGACATGGGACGACTCCGGAAAATGGCGAACTTGGGAAATCCCTAGAGTTCTAGATCAAATGCACAGTCAAAAGACCCTCCTGGAAGAAGTGTTAGCGGGACTGGCACGAGTCCACATTCGTTTAACGGACAAATGGGGATGGGGAAAGACTGGAATCTACAATGCAAGGAATGGATTTGCCTCTCTTCAACCACAGCAAGCTTCAAGCCATACTGCATCTGTGTGGAAACAAGTCTGGGACCCTCTCAGTCTCCCCAAAATAAATTTCTTCACCTAAGTATTAATGCATGGGAAAGTGCTAACTGGTGACAATCTAACTAAAAGAGGTATTCACGGGCCACATTGGTGTTCTCTCTGCTGCAAAGCCCAGGAAACCATGGAGCATGTGTTTGTGGATTTCTCTTTTGCTCAAGAAGTCTAGGACTGCATCCTTCAAGGCCTTAATGTCTCTGCCCCATCACAAGTCAAAGTAAATAACCTTTTTAGCACCTGGAGAATGTGTTATCCCCACATGACCCAAAGAAAGACAGCATGGAACAAAATCTGGAAAGCAATACCTAAATATGTTTGCTGGAAAATATGGCTCGTTAAGAACAACCAGACCTTTAATAGCATTCTGAATTCCCCTTTGAAGGTGGCAGCAAAAGCAAAAGCATTACTCCTTGAGACTGTGGCCAATCATCCCCTTAAAAACGATAACATGCTTCTCTCAAAAGAAAAAAATGGACGGGAACTTATATATTTCGAGACAGGATAAACAACACCACTTGCCCCAGTAAATATCTTGTATGGAGACTACGAGAAGCGGACACAGATTTTCAAGCTTGGTGGAGGAAACAGGGTAAAACAACAATCTTTTTTGATGGTGTCTCCAAAGGCAATCCAAGGATAGCAGGAGAAGGTGGAGTGATCTACTCCCTAGAGGGTATTCATGAAGATAGCTTTAGCTGGGGACTTGGATAGAGAACCAACAACCAGGTAGAAATCCTTGGGTTGCTAAAAGCCTGTCAGATAGCACGTGAAAAAGTCATTAAGGAAATACAAGTCTTTGGGGACTCAGAAATTTTGATAAAGATATTAAATTCAGAGGACCACTTCAGCGATCTGGCACTCCACAAGACACTTCAAAGGAAGTTGAATGATTGAGGAAACCCTTGTCAAGATTTGTTTAGGAAGCCTCTAAGTGCTATTATGAAAAACATTGTGAAGCAACATCAAGATGTTCGAAGACCCCAAAGGTTTGTCTTTACTCGTGAGTATTTGAAAATTTGTTACTGATTGGGGTTGTGATTGTTCAAAAAAAATCTCTCAAAGTTTTTGAAAAGCATGCTTGCGCTTAGAGAGATTTGATGTCGAGGCATTATGTGTGTAAAATTCCTATGAGGACATCTAGTTAGCATATGCGTTGATGTCTAGTCCCCGAAGTAGTAGGGAGGGTGGCGTTGGTCATAGAGCTCTGAGTTTGCATTACACACTTAGTTCCTTGGGTTGACGGTTAGAAAGGAAGCCTAATGGTACCTAGAGAGGTTGAAAGCTTTAGCCCATCTTAGTACCACCCGAATAGATTGTCCTGGTCAGGAATCTAGTCTGTGTCACCATAAGTGCCTAAACTCTTCATGACTCATGTGTCTTGATATCTTCCATGTACTTGTATATGTAAGTATGAATACCTCCCTAGTTAAGAGGGAGTGTTGAGGAATGTAACTAGGTTTGGTCTTCATAATTGTATTTAAGTCATACTGAAATGTATTTATCAAAAGAAAGAAAAAGATTTATTATTATTATTAATATGACTTATTAGAGCATGGGTTTCATGCTTGGGTCATCATGTTTTAGGTCAAAGTCCCCATTGAGGACTTCTAGGATTTATATTGGGTCATTAGAGTCATTGTCCATTAAAAGAGACCCTTCTTGGGCTTTTGAATCATGTAAAAATATTTATTATTGAGTCAAATAAGTTATTTTTTTACCTCCACACCAAGTTTGCCTCAAGGAGATCAAGTCGGCCCCTAACAGGGTATTTCGACCTCACCAAAAGGGTATATATACAAGCAATTCGAATTCATTTGGAGACGCTCACTCACAAGTTTAATATCCAAGAAGAAGAGCAAAAAAAGTGTGCAGTTGCAGAAGAAGGAGGAGAATTGCTGGAAGAAGGAAGATCGAAGTTTTTGAGTTTCTATCTCTCTCACTCATGTGGATTTATTGGGCCATTTGCTAGAAGGATGAAGATATTGTTGGGTTGAAGATTTTGCTAGGTTGTTGCTGGGTCGAAGATTTTTGTTGGGCTACTACTGGGTCAAAGTTTTGTTACTGCATCTAGGTTGAAGTTGTTGCTGGAAAGATATCAACTGAAGAAGGAAAGTGATGACTTGGTGTGGAGAAAGTTTGTGTCTAGTTCAAGAAGTCTTGGATCATCTCATGAAATTATTAAGGAAGAGTTGTTGATTAGGTTTTCCCCTAGATAGGGGTTTTACCCTGGCTACCGGCCTACATTTGGTCCCTGTGACATTTGTGTTATTGTTTTGGTAATTTCTTAATGAACTAAAGATAAAAGAAGAACATAAGAATATCACAATTAATTATCAATATAAATAAAATATTTTTGCCTTTCTGATTTGCTAACATTTCAGTGGGGAGGCAAGAAACATAAAGCTTTTGATACTTTGAAAGAGAAAATCAATACAACGCCAGCTCTAGCACTTTCAGATCTTAAGCAACCATTTGAAATTCAAACCGATGCAAGCGAATATGATATGGGAGCAGTTTTGATAGAGCATGGTAAGCCAATATTTTATCATTCTTAAACCTTTTCCAATGCAATGATTAACTATCCAACTTATGATAAAGAGTTGTATGCTTTGGTACTAAGCATGAAGAAATGGAAGCACTATTTAATGGGAAAAGAAACGATTATTCATACTAACCATCAAACTTTGCAATATTTACAATTGTAAACCAACCTACAACAAGCTAGACATTTCAAATGGATGGGATTCCTGCAACAATTTCATTTGGTAATCAGGTATAAGAAAGTTATATACAACAAAGTTGCAGATATGTTATTAAGGTCTATTGTTAATGCATCTGTCATTCTTAATCATAACTCAATCATGCATGAAAGCTATATTGAATAGTATGCTCCACGGGGGCTTCATTTGGGTTTCAATACCATAGATATGCATTCATATTAGGGGATATATATTGAGGAAAAAATGGCATAATATATTAAGCATATAATAGGGGGAAAATAGTTTTTATATTGGCAGGTATAAAAAATGGAGCTCAAAGTTAATGAAAAAATATAAAGGGGTATAAAAGATGTTAAACGGAAAAATGGATACCTACAATATCTAGTGAAAGTAGGGGTTTTTAAAATTGGGAAGGTGTATTGGGTTTGTATTGGTAGGGGGGTAAATAAAGTGATTTTTAAGGGTATTTTCCAATATGTAATCAAATTAAGGGTATTGTTAGTATGCCCCAAACACACGTGATATGTGATAGGTTCATTCAGTGAAGCCCCAGTGGTATGCTCAAGATGAATATTTTAAAGATATTTATGCAACTTTGAGTCAAGGCAACCATGTTGAAGAGTTGGATTATCATGTTCAGAACAAGTTGTTGTATCCTCTTGGCAAGTTATGTGTTCCACAGGGTGAAAGAGTCAATGTCATAAGGGAATCCCGTATTTTTCTTATTGCTTGTCACTTTGGTGTAGGCAAAATAATTGCTCAATTACAGAGGTATTGTTATTGGCCTCACGTGAATGAAAATGTATCAAGATATGTAAAAGGATGTTTTATGTGCACTAATAACAAACCAAGCAATAGGAAATTGGGTTTGTACGCTCCACTTTCTATCCCTTCTTGTCCTTGGGAAAGTATTTCTATGGATTTTGTTGGGGAACTACCAATGTATAGGAAAGGTCATGATTATTTATATGTTGTAGTGGGTCGTTTCAACAAAATGTGTGTGTTGATGCCTTGTAAGAAACATGTTACAGCTGAAAAAATGGCAAAGATGTTCTTCCAAAATGCATGGGTTCATTTTGGGTTACCAACTTCGATTTTTTTTTTCTTCGAGATTCTTGATTTATCAAGAAGTTTTGATCAAGTTTATGGGAACTCATGGACACAAAGCTAAAGAAGAGCACAACATTTCATCCACAAACCGATGACCAAACATAAGTAGTGAACATAACAATAGTGCATCTCCTTCGAGGATATTGTACTAAGCATCCTAAACTTTGGGATGAGCATTTGTATTGCATTGACCATGCCTATAATCATGCCAAGCATTCATCTACACAATTATCTCCATTTGAAGCTTGTTTGGGTTATTTGTCGAAGTCTCCTTTGGATTTCATCTTTGGTAAAGGTATTACAGTAGATGGACATAGTGATGTGGACAAAGCCAAGCATTTTATTGAACAAATCCAATTAGTGCATCAAAGAGTACAAGAACAACTGGAGAAAAGCCAAGCCAAGTACAAAGAAAGACATGATAATCATCGGGTTGATCATGATTTCCAAGAGTGAGATCAAGTTTGGTTGTACATCAGCAAGGAAAGATTACAAGTTGAAGGTAAAAAGCTCAAGCCAATCAGATATGGTCCTTTCAAAATCTTGGAGAAGATTGGTAACATCGCTTTTCGATTAGATTTTCCACCTTACATGCAAATTTACTCTGTTGTGAATGTGGAAAACTTGAGATTATATGAGCCTCCTATGACTGTTGATCAAGAAGAAAATGTTCAAATTCCATCCATAGAAGATTTTGCTCCTGAATATATAAATGAGTTGCAAGAAGACTCTATTCTTGATAGGAGGATATGAACTTCATACAGAAGCAATGTGGATTATCTTAGTGTGGTGCTCAAAGGTACCAATCCAAGCAAAGCAAGGTGGACAGAGATCAAGAAAGTGAGGGAGTTGTATCCCCACTTACTTGCTGAGTAAAAAGAAACTTTTGGTGGTCGAGAAGCTTCCAATGGGGAGGATTGATGCAAGGGATAAAAAATATGCTAAAAATTGAAAATGCTCAAAATCCCCTGAAACCAACACCAAAGCATAGATCTCATCGTTTCTAATCCAATGAAATTTGAATTGCCTCAATATGACACCATATGAGGAAGTTATCGTGTTCTGGAGTTTTTGGCAAACAACAAAAAGTCAACTTGTAGGGTTGATTGTGTAGATCATACGATGACGTGGTGTTGATGTTAGCAGGTTCACTAGATTGTACGGCGAGTAAATGATCTAATCCCATGAGGACATGTGACACGCTAGTATTGGTTTGAAGGTTTGTGATCTCGGTCAATCCCAGGCCACCACATGGGCATCACGTGGCCCAATGAGAGGTTGCCAGGTGGCCTCAAGAATGATGCTAAAAGTTTGTTTAGTTACCAACCAGCTTCGCGGGGTTCGACCTCATGACCTCTCGTTCACACAACAAATGCTTGACCAACCGAGCTACAAGTGGTTCTTATTAACTATGGTAGGAAAATTATATTTAAAGTCATAAGGCAAAGAGGTTGGCGGGATGGGTTTTTGGAAACGTATATGACCACCGACGGAAGAGAAGGGAGTGGGGCACGTGGCACCCTTCCCGCACACTAGGCCCAAGCCTTATGAACACCGTGAGACTAGGAGTTGGGCTAGGGAGAGCGTGTGGCCTATGACCCATGTCGCTTGGTCTCATGTGGCCACATACGACCATGTGCGCGGGTTCAAGAGGGGGCTTCGACCCACGATTATTATTATTATTATTTTTAATGTTAAAAAACCAACATAACCTCCACTCAAAGATGTGGATCAAACCTGTGACCTGCAAGATACCACTCCAATGCACCAACCAAACGAGCTATGTCACTTTTGTTGCTAGATTTGTAGAGTGATCTAGAGATAAAAAAAAATAGGCCCAAAAATGAAAGTGCTTGGAATCTCCCAAAACTAATGTCAAGTCGTAGTGTTCGCCATCTTGATTCCAACACTGCATGAATGACCTCAAACTGACATCGTATGCTCAAGTTGTGATGTTCTGAAGTTTTGGCTAAACAACTAAAAAAAATTGTGCAGATGGGTTGACTAGGCTGTTGATTGGGAAGTTTGTACTGTTGATTTCATGTTGATGTCAACATGCCAACTGGGTGTACGAGGGGCTAATCAGAGCCTGCCAAGTGTTGGTCCATACAGAGGTGAGTTGGCAGATTCTTCTTGGTTCGTTGGTGTGAAGTGGCCCAATCAGAGGCCACCACGTGGCCCAATGAGAAGGCGCCACATGGTGCCTCGTGGTTGCACAAAAAATTGCAAAGGAGGCCTGAAGGCCTCAGTAGGGTTTGACCCCTCGACCAGTTGTATATAAAATTCGTGCTTTACCAATGGACCACAAAGTGTTTCTTAACAACTATAATCGTTAGGTTATATTTCATGTCATATTGTTTTGGTATTGGGAGGAGGGGCCAAGCAGCTAGCCCCAACCCCCAGGTCACGTTACTAACACACATGACTGTAGGCAAAAGGGAGAAGGTTGGGCACTTGGTCCTAGCCCTGGTCATGCCCGACACTCATGTGCCCAAGACGAAGGAGCTAGTGGAGAGGGGCGGGACACTTGGCCCTAGTCCTTGACCACGTGGAAACCCATACAACCCGATGGAGGAGGTTGTGCTAAAGGGCGCAGGCAGATAACCCCCGACCCTTAGTTTTCAACGCTCATTGCGACCGTTACCCAGGACTACGACAGAGGGGGTGGGAAGTTGCCCTGGCCCCCAATCCTATTGTTTCCATATGACCCTATTCCAGAGTGGCAACAACCAAAGCTGTCAACGACAGACAGTTGGCTCCAACCCCTAACCTTATGGGCGCCATGTGGCCCTGATTTTGCGCTTAAGGGGTTATTGGCGAAATTAAAGAAGCAACAAATTGCCCATTTTCGGCGAGAATCGTGCCGGTCCTGGGCAAATTTGTTGCTCGATAGGCTTTGTAAGGGGTGAATTTGTAGGAAAATTAGCAGGTTTTGTTAAATAGCAGGGCTTGGCTTAGAGAAGCATGACCTGCTCAAGTTGTAATCTTTTTGAGCTCAAGAATAACCTAGATGGTTGTTTTCGAGCATCCTGGACTCAATGGAAGACTTAGTTTTATCATTTGAGCACTTTATGATGGGCTTTTTGCAGACGCAATTCTTTTCGCGTTAGAGACAATCAAAGTTTTGAAGAGAGCCTAGTCAGAGGTTTTCCAACCTTCTAGTTTCATCTGCAGTAGTTGTAATTCAATAGAGTAACTCTTTTTAGTCTTTTCTCAACACGTGTTCATGAGAGAAGCTCTTTTTAACACCTCATTGTGGAGTTGTTGTATGTTTTTGTGCTTGGATTTCAGGTGAAATACAAGGACATGTTGTGTGAGTCCTTTTTATGTTGAAATTCTCATGACTTGCTATAGGGAGTCATTTTCTGAGTGAGAAATTATTTGTAGGAGAATGTTTATTTTTAGGAGAAACAAGCTACTCTACTGTCAACAATTTGTATGTACTCATTTGCTACTGAAATCAATAGAACAGTCTAGTTGTTGGAGCAGGCTCGAAGATGTAGCCGAGGAGGGGTGAACTCCGTCATTAAATGTTGGTGTCTTCTCTTCATGCTTGTCATTTTGAGTTACATATGAATGTGTTATTTTTAAAGTTAATGTGAAAACCAAACTCACCATTTTTAAAGAGATTGTGAAACTTGTTTACCTTTAAAGACCCATTTTGTTTACTTGCAAAACGTTAGAGGATGGTCAATTTTTGAGAGGAGAAGTTCTACTCCATTTTCAGATCTGCTAGTATCAGAGTTGGTTCTGACCAAGTTGTAAGTATGGGCATGAAATTTAAGTGTGAAAGACTCCAAGAGTTGGAGGATATTAATTTGTTTCTTCGAATAAAGAATGTTGAGTCGAGGAGGTTGCTTGAAATTACAAAGGAAGAGAAAAGACAAATGCACCTACAATTGCAACATGTAGTGGAGGAACAAACTGGTGAGAGTTCCATCCTGGAAGCAACAAAGAATCCATCTAAGATGAAGCCAATTTATGGACATGGTCTGTACATAGGATATGGACCCTATGTTGAGAATAATGCCTGTGAGTGTTGTCATCATTTGAAAGATTCTCCTTATGTGCCAATTGGTAAAAGTGGTTGGCTTGAGTCATCATCCATTGCTAGTGACAAGTCAAAGGTGGTAATTAGAATTTCTCGTTCTACTCCTTCAACTAATGTTGATAACACATCTTTTGCAGCTTTTGTAAAGCATACTAAAGGTATTGGTATAAATATTTTAACTCAAATGGGTTATGAAGGAAGAGGCTTCAAAGTCAATGGCCAAGGTATCACTAATCCTATCGAGGTGAAGGAAAGACCATGATATGAAGGACTGGGTTATGGTCATGGAGAAATTGGAGAGTGCTCTAAATTTGTCATTGAAAAAATGCTGCCAGTGTACCTAAGAGTACAAGTGAAACTCGAGGAAAATAAAGCAAAGTATGAATTAGTGCATGGTGAGCTTAGAGTTGCTTCTGATTTCCAGATGGAAGATCAAGTTTGTCTTTAGTAAAGAGAGGCTTCAAGATGAAATTTGTTTGAGCCAAATAAAGATGGTTTTGGAGAGAATGTTCAGATTCCATCCATCGAAGTTTTTGTTCTTGCATGTTTAGAAGAATTGTGGCTTAATTCTTGACAGGAAGATAAGGACTTCACGCAGAGGCAAGGTGGAGTACCTCGATTAGAGTTTAAAGGCACTAATTCAAACAAAACAGAAAGGATTGAGATCGGGAAAGTTAATGATCTTTTTCCTCACTTATTTATTGATACATGATAAACATTTGGAGGTCCAAAAGTTCCTAGTGGGGAGGTATGATTCGAAGATAAAAAAAAAAAAGGAAAAAAATGGAAGTGCTCAAAATCTCCCAAAATTGGCATCAAGTCGTAGTGTTAGTTGTCTTGATTTTCCAACGCCACTTGAATTGCCTCAAACCGACATCGTATGCTCAAGTTATGATGTTCTGAAGTTTTGGCAATGCAGCTAAAATAAATTGTGCAGATGGGTTGACTGGGCAATCTGTACTGTTGATGTCATGCTAATTGGGCATACAGGGGGCCAATCCGAGTTTGTCAAGTGTCGGTCCGTATAGGGTGAGTTGGAAAAATTCTTATTGGTTTGTTGGTGTGAAGTGGCCCAATCACAGGCCACCATGTCAATGAGAAGGGGCTGTGTGGCGCCCCATGGTTGACCAAAAATTTGTAAAGGAGGCCCGAAGGCCTTGACGGGGTTCACCCTCTCGACCTACTATGTATAAAATCTGTGCTTTAACGGTGGACCACATAGTGTTTCTTAACAACTATAGTCGTCAAGTTATATTTCAAGTCATATTATTTTGGTATTGGGAGGAAGGGTCGGGCAGCTAGCCTGGCCCCCATGTCACTTTGGCCGCACACATGCCCGCCCCCCATGTCACGTTACCGACACACATGATCATAGGAAAAAGGGAGAGCGTTGGGCACTTGGCCCCAACCCTGGTGATGTCTGACACCTATGTGCCCATGATGAAGGAGCTAGTAGAGAGGGGCATGGCACTTGGCTTTGGCCCCCGATCACATGGAAACCCATATGATCGGGTGAAGGAGGTTATGTCGGAGGGTGCGAGTGGATAAACCCCAACCCTCGATTTTCGATGCCCATCGTGATCATTACCCAGGACTACGATGGAGGGGGCGAGTAGTTGACATGGCCCTCGCTCTTATTGTTACCATATGACCCTCTTCTGGAGTGGTGGGAGCCAAAGCCGACAGGGGCAGACAATTGGCCCTGGCTCCCGACCTTATGGGTGCCATGTACCCTGATTTTGCGCTTAAGGGGTTGTTGGAAAAATTAAGAAGGCAACAAATTGACCATTTTTCAATGAGAATCACGCCGGTCCTGAGCGAATTTGTTGCTCGGTGGATTGTGTAAAGGGCGAATTTGCAACACAGATAGTAGGGCTTGGCTTGGAGAAGCATAAATTGCTCAATGTTTTACCTTTTTTAGCTCAAGAAGAGCCTAAATGGGGGTTTTTGAGCGTCGTGGACTCAATGGTAGCCTCAATTTTATGGTTTGAGCACTTTTTGATGGAATTTTTACAGAAGAAAGTCTTTTAGTGTCAGAGATAATTAGAGTTTTGAAGCAATATGAAGGCATTTTGAGCATGGATAGAGCCTAGTCAGAGGCTTTCCAACCTTCTAGTTTCATCTGCAGTAGATGTTACTTCAGTAGAGCAACTCTTTTTAGTCTTTTCTCAATATGTGTTAATGAGAGAAGCTCTTTTCAACACCTCATTGTGGAGTTGTTGTATGCTTTTGTGCTTGGATTTCAGGTGGAGTATAAGGACTTGTTGTTTGAGTCCTTTTTATGTTGACATTTTGATGACTTGGTATAGGGATTCATTTTTATGAATGAGAAATTCTTTGTAGGAGAAACAAGCCACTCTACTGTCAACAATTTGTATGTACTCATTTGCTGTTGAAATCAATAGAGTGGTCTAGCTGTTGGAGCAGGCTCGAAGATGTAGCCCAGGAGGGGTGAATTCCATCATCAAATGTTGGTGTCTTCTCTCCATGTTTGTCATTTTGAGTTGCATATGAATGTGTTCTTTTTAAAGTTCATGTGAAAACCGGACTCACCATTTTTTAGGAGATTGTGAAACTTGTCTACTTTTAAAGACCCATTTTGTTTACTTGTAAAGTGTCAGAGGACAGTTAGTTTTTGAGAGGAGAAGTTCTCCTCCATTTTCAGATCACAGAGGGAGACCAATTTATAGAGAAATTTTGCAGTAAAACTTCAAGGAGGCCTATCTTTCTCAATTTTCAACCTTTTTGAGTTGAGAAGAGCCTAGCCAAGGCTGTTTGGGCATTATGGACACAATGACAGTGTTATTTTTGCACATTGAAGCTTGTATGATGATGTATTGAGCATTTGAGCATATAATACAAAATAATACCATTGGAAGTTGGACCTAGAGACATAGCCCCAGAGAGGTGAACTCTATTATCAATTTGCTATGTTTGATGCTACATGTTTGTCCATTTTTATCTGTTTAAATTTTGCAAAATTTATTTAAGTTTGCGTGCTTTTTCAATCATGATCCATTGCCTAAAAGACATAAACTAGCTTGCAAACCATTTCATAAAACCTTCACTTTTTAATTTTGGATCACACAAGAAATAAAGATATAATCACATGCCCAACACATTATTAATGCTTAAACTCTTACGAAAAGAATATATAATCACTTACAATGCAATGAATTAGATTGAGCATTTTACACCTTAACAATATTTAAAGCATGAGAAATGCTTACTACTTTCTAAACAAAAAAGTAAAATTTAACATCATATTATATTTATTTCCCTTTTTATATTATATAAAATAAACAAAAGTTCAATCTTATACTAAAAAATTACAAGCAATAAAACAATCCAAAGCAACCATAATAAATAAATCCAAATATAATCACTTGTCCAACACATTATTAATGCTTCACAATAATAAATAAATCCAAATATAATCACTTACCCAAGACATTATTAATGCTTCAACTCTTAACCAAGGAAAATATAATCACTTGGCCAATAAGCAACACACCACACTGGTTTGAACATTTAACACTTTAAAGACATTTAAATTATAGCAAATACTTACTACTTTCTAAACAAAGAGAAATTAAAACTTGACATCATATTTTATATATATGTTTTTTATATGGTATAAAATAAACCAAAGAAATTAAACATTATACTAAAACATCGTGGATCATTAATAATAAATAAATAATTTCAAAGCGGAAAAATTAAAAAATTAAATTTTATACTAAAACATCATCGAACATTAATAATAAATAAATAAATTCAAAGCATAAAACATCATCGAACATTAATAATAAATAAATAAATTCAAAGCAAAAAATTAAACTTTATATTGAAAAATCAAATATTTCAGTTGATTTTATTTAAAAGTGGGGTGAATCCTGAAAATCACTCTACCTGTGGCTGAGAGGCCACGACTCAGGGCAACTAAGCGTGAAAGTACCGGGATCGCACCCGCCTGAGCCGCACGCACCAGCGGAACCATGCTGGATTTTTGGTATCGGCGAGACTAGAACCCGGTGACCTTTGCATATGGAGCGCCTTAACACGCGCTCCCTCACCAACGGTTCTAAACTCTTTGATGAAAATCAATATTTCAAACTATATTTGAAAAATCAAATATTTCACTGTATATGGAATAAATCAAACACTTTTTTTAAATATTAAATTATAATTTTTCAAAACACTAAATTCTTTTTTAATTAAATGATATATTAAATCAGGTCACCAAAAGCGAGTTACGAAATTCCGATTTTTTTGCCAAAGGGTCTGGAAAAACTCTTACCACATGAAAGCACAACATCAAAACCTAACATATGTTGTAGCTCATGGGGTCGTGGATTACCTCCCGGGATCCTCAAATGTGAATTTGGTGTATCAAATGATTTTAAGCATCGAACTCATTTGAAACCTTGATTTTCCCAAGCTGTGGCGCGTGAGTGAGGCACCTGGCTTTCGCAGGGTTTAGGGTTTAAGAGTTTGTGGTGGACAGAAGAATGGAAAACACCTCCACGATGAAGAGCAAGATGACTGAACTAGGGGCACCTCTCAACGATCTGCCCCCGGTTGAATTTGCGTGTGCCTACGGATCAGGAGTTTTTCCTCAGCTTGGTCTAGTCCGCACACAAGAGGAGGAGGAGGTATATACATAACAAAATGCCATTGCATTGCAAAATGGCACTCTTTGGATCGAAACTTTGAATTCGTTCTTTGTGGTTTGTGATTACAGGAGCCCATGGTGGATTATATCTTGGGAGTTGCAGATCCCATTCAATGGCACACAGAGGTCAGTAAATATTCTTCTCCGTATTTCCTGAATTTACCATATGATGCAAGGAAAGAACTCTCAGTTACGATGCCTATGATGCTTTACAGAATTTACAGAGGAACAGGGATCACTACTCATTCTTGATGGCGTTTTTGGGCGCTAAAACGGTCAGTTCTTCTTGCACTGTTAATTATTATATTTGGCATTTGCAGTATAATAAAAGCGATTTGCTCGGAGAAGAGTAGGTTTCTCTGTGTGTTGTGCGTTTGTATAAATCAAAATCTTGCCTTTAAGAGTAATTTTTTTTTGAAAAAATGAACAAAACAAGCCAATTTACAGATATAAGATACTCAAGCTTTCCTTTTTTTTTTTTTTTTTTTTATCTTTTAATGATATCAGATTACAGAAGTTGCAGAGCAGATTGGAGCTGGAGTTCATTTCAATGCATTTGTGCCTTGGAAAGATAAGGTCTGTCTTTAACTCTTATCCTATATTTCATAGGTTGCTCCTGTTTTATCCAGCTCTTAAATTTGGCTCAGGCAATGTGTTCTATCCATCACCCATGAAGTTTGTAATCAATTTGGCTTCGGCCCATCCCGATGAACTTAGATTGCTGTGCATTTTTTATTTGCAGAAAATCAAGTACGGTGTGGTTCGCATGCATGAATTGATTCAAGACGTACTGAATTGGCACCGGCTGTATATAAGTGGCCGTCTTCAGAAGCCTGTACGTGTACTTTGCAGGTGTGGTTTCTAAGTTGCAATGAAAAATATTTCCTAGATTAACTGTGTTAATGTGGTAATCCTGTCCTCGTTGTCTATTTTGCCATTTACCAGTTTTATACAAATTGACAATCTCATCGGTCTGTGTGCTTTCATAACATTTGTGTACACAATTCTACTTTAATAATATTTGATAGAGATCAAGGAGGTTAAATGCTACCTATCAGGCTATCCCATAAGTTCTAAGGGCGTCGTTCACATATCCAGTTTTATTTGTAGTTAAATATATTACGTAATTAACTTCAGCATTTTCCAGTACCTTAGTCTGTCGGACATGGAGTTATTGGGAAGCACAAGCAGCAATCTGTTACTCATGTGGTTTGGTACGGTGTTTATGGCTAACTCATTTGTCCATGCAGACATTGCAAAGCGCATTACTTTTAATGATCATGTTAACAATTGACATTGTTAGGAACATTTTGCATCTCTCTTAAAGAAAAAATGGAGAAACATACAAGGCATTTTTAGGCAGAATGCAAGAATAGGAGAGATTCACTGGCAGGGAATCGGGATTTATCACAAACTTAAAAGAGCACATGTCAAGACTAAGAAACCATCCCATACAAGCGAGATGGAGGGCAATGATCTACCAAATGCATTAGTCAAGGAATCTTGTACAATGACAATTGACAAACAATATGGCGAGTGCATGTTATAGCCCTTAATAGTTGCAAAGATCCTTCAACACTTACTTAACACTGCCTACAACAGTATAAATAAGAGTGTTACAATGTTTCTCACTAATTCACTTTCATTCTCGTCACAATTGTAACGACCTTTATTAAGCAAGAGTCTTGTTAGAGTCCTCTCAACTTTCAACAACAGTTGACACAGATTGTTGGTTGCTGTGGTTGGTGTATCACCTATTTGTTGATTTCATTTCACTAATTGATAAATACATTTGCTCGAGTGACAAAATGCTTTATATCTTCTCTTAGACTTCAGCTGTGTTGGTTTTTGAGAGCACACACTCGTGAGAACTAGAGATAAATTTCACACTGAACTCTTTCAGTTCATATTTGCCAAGGAACACAGATTCACTGTGCCTATCTGTCTTAAAACTGGAAAGCTGAAGATAAGGACGTTATGAACTTTATCATGCAAATGATATTTCTACTGCAAAAGATTGGTATAAATGCACCAAAATAAGAGGAGAAGTGCCCTTTTGGCATGGTTTCAAGCAAATGTTCCATAAGGAATAATAAACTCCACAATTCCTTTCACAAGAGTAAAACTTCTTTATAAAATTACACTCTCTTATGCCCTACTAAAGAGGATATGAGATATTTATAGTCCTAAGTGTTACTCCCGTTTAACTTATTATTCTATATGGGATAATTCTAGATTCATAAACAAAAGGGGCCATGTAAGGGACCACAAGACTGAATGCATATGGCATTACAGGTAGAGTGTTGGCTTTTATTGAGGACACCCTTTTTTTATTTACCACAACTTCATAAATTTCCTATGCAAATTAAAAGAAACTCCCCAATGTTTCCAAAATTGGGATCCAAGAACAAAGTCTAAATCATCGATAATAGCATGAAAATTAATTGCAAAATATATTTGTCTATAACGAGTGTCAAATCTTTAAACATATGAGCTTTCTTACCATATATGTGTGGTTCCTTGATGTTCTTTGCATGAACATGTAGATGATTTTCCGAATCAATATTGATAAAGTTATACACACTTCTTGGATCTATAACAACAATAATGGTCTGCTTTTGACTGTATGAAACCCAAACCCCAATCTCATAGAAAAGTGCACCCAACTTGCGTGGAAACCTGCGTAGATTACCGTGCCCATTGGAGAAGAGTAAAGGCATGTGTGCATGCTTCTTCTATCCTTGAAAAAATGCTGTATCTAATTCTGGCAATACTCCCTATTCCATGTACTATGTTAAAATTGGAAAAGCAATTCCAAAATGAGGAAAAATAATAGCTACACCCTCAACCAATATGCCTATTTTGACATTACTGTGATGTCACTGAAGGAGGAGAACACATGCCTTTTTGTGAGAAAGGTTTTCTCCACCACTCCAAAGTCTCTCCCTCAAGATATTGAACTTCACATTTGCTAGGGGCTCCATCAAAATATCTGCAATTTGCTGAAGGCATACTCAGAACAACAACTCTCTTTTGAACTTTGTCTTTTAGCAATTGATACCGAGTGTCCATGTGCTTGGAGCAAGCATGAAACCCTAGATTCTCAAAGAGCTTGATGCAACCTTAATTGTTAGAATACATTATAGTGGACTCCAAAATTTGATTGGTCAACTGTGCTAGCAACTTGCAAAGCCATATGGTCTCATAACTAGTAGAATTGACTAATATATACTTTGCCTTTGTTGAACTAAGCACAATTGTTGCCTACTTCCTATTGAACCAAGATAATGTACTTGATCCTAAGTTGAAATATAAACTTGAATTGCTCTCCCTAGCACTAGCATCTCTTTCCCAATCAAAGTAAAAAATACCATGCAACATCAATTCACCATCTCCCACATACCTGAAGCCATTATGAAACGTGCCTTTCAAGTATTGGAGCACAATGAATCTACCTGGGTTCAACCATGAACTGATTCAATGTATTTACAACAAAGCATATACTAGGTTGAATATTAACAAGATACATAAGGAAACCGTTCCTATGCTTATACTAACAAAGATCTACCAAATCTGAATCTACATCAACATGACCGTAGATTTGGAATTATAGGAATGGCCAAGGGTGTGCAACAATGTTACGTTTATCGTTATTGGCAATTTATCGTGGGGGTCCAAAATTTTAATTATCGGCAATATCGTGGAAATTATTGGAAATTATCGGGAAACACAATGTCACATAAATTGTTGATTGGAGTAGAGAGGAATTGATTTGCTTGTCTAAGTGCTATTAGCAGAAGAACACAAAAGATTGCCACTTTAGCAGAATATTAATTTACTCAACTATTCCCTAAAGTTAGACTTAGGAAAAAGTAAAAGTTCCTAAGTTAACTTATGATTTAATCTCAACCATTGATCACGATTTAATCTTAGCTGTTTAGAAGGAGATTTAGGTCTTCATAAATGTATTTAAGTCACAATGTAATGTATTTGTCAAAATAAAGAAAATGAAATTTTATTATTATTAAAATTGACTTATTAAAGCATAGGTTTCTTGTTTGGGTCAATTATTTTTAGGTCCATTGAAGACTTCTAGGGTTTATGTCAAGTGTCCTTGTCCATGTCATATTGTAAAGAGCCCTTCTTGGGATTTATTTATCAAAGAAGAACTTTATTTTATTGTAAAATAGGTCATTTAGGCCTTCTCCACAAGTCGGCCTAAACTTGGGCAGCTTAATCACTATATAAAGGCAACAACTTGACCTCATTTGGGTCTCACTCACAACAAGTTCGATCTGCAACTTCTAGGGCAAGAAAAAATATGAATTTCAAGGGAGAAGAAGAAAGATAGCTAATGAGAAGGTGGTCTCTCACAAGCATTAGAAGTTGGAATTTCCCCTCTTTCTGACGCGTGTGAAGTTGTGCAACTGCTAGAAGGGAGGCCGAAATTCTGCTGTTGGGGGTCAAAATTCTGCAACTAGAAAGTCAAAGTGCTAGATTGTTGCTGGCCTGGAGTTGTTGGATAAGAAGAGACTACTACATTTTGGAACGCTGATTTGGTGGAGGAGGAAGGTCTATTGGTCTAGGGTCTTGGTAGAGTTCTTGACTGCATTTTCCCCTATATAGGGGGTTTTAGCCTGGACTGTTGGCCTACATCTGGTGTCCCTGATCTTCATGCTTTGCTTTTGATAATTGCTTGATGAAACAAAAATAAAAGAACATAAGAAATCCAATAAGAACATAATAATACCACAAGTAATTATCAACATAAGATAATCTTTTTGCCTTTCTGATTTTCTAACATGGTTTCAGAGCTAAGGTGAAAGGAAGGAAAAAGGAAGCCTGAAGATCTATTGAAGAAAAGAATCAAGGAAATGTTATTCAAGAGGATCATATAAGTTGATAAGTCTACCATCTATAGGAATAATGACAAACTCAATGAAGGCAGAGAACAAACTAGAAGGAGCCTCCAACTACAGGGCTTGCAAAAAAGAGAATAGATCTGATTCTCGAAAAGAATAGAGTCTTAGACCTTGTTCAAGGAAGAGTCAAGAAGCCTACTGATGAATCAAGCAATGTAGATAAAGTGAAGTTTAGAGAACTTGAAATCGTGTCTATGAATCTTATAGTAGATGGAGTTAAGGATAACTTAATTCCATACATATCTAACATAAATTTTGCTCAAGAAATGGATGAGGTTCTCTCCAAGTTTTTCACAATCAAGAACATTAGACAAATAGCAAGCCTCAAGAATGAACTAATAATTGTCAAAATGACAAATGATGATACTATTTCATCATACTTCATAAGGATATCTAGAATCAGGGATGAACTCCAAGCAATAGATAAAATTGTCCTAGAAAAGAAGTTAGTAATTACTGCCCTTCTAGGACTACCTAAATCTTCGAGTTCCTTTGCACCGGGACTCAACAGTTGGAAGGATATGCCAACATTTAAACAAATGTGGAATGCATGTAGCCAAGAAGAAGCCAAAATATCGATGGTGAACAACAAGAAAGAGAATGAAGAAGAAAACACTTCAAATGCTTACTATGCTCATCAAAAAAAGGGAACCTTCAAGAATTTCAATGGACCAAAGAAGAAAATGGACCTATCAAAGGTTGAATGTTACAATTACCACAAGTTGGGACATTGCCAGAGTCATTGTCCTGAGAACCAAGAAAAAAGAAAAGAAATAGGGATCAAGCAAATGTTGTTGATGAAGGATCACCAAAGAAGAAAGAATGAAGAAGAATCAAAAGTCAAGGACTTACACTACTAAGTCCTCCCTTACACATATCCTCCCTCGATCTTCTATTCTTAGTTTTGAATTGTTTTCATTTATGTTTTGATCTCTAGAATTTGTAGGTCTAACAGGTATTGTTAGAACACCTTTTATTTTGATAAAGTTGCAGGTATCCCTCAAGATTGGATTAAGAGGGAGCCTTCACCTTTTTACAAAAGATAAGTATCTTACTCCTTGTCTTATCTTTTATATTTCGTTTCCCTCTCTTATCAAGATGTGTTTGTATTATATGCTAATAACCTTTGTCTTTATATTTTTCCTTGGCTAGGAAAGCTTGCTAATTGCTCAAGGTTCTTGGATAAGACTTTAGAGGATAGACTTGAAGCATGGAAGAAGGTTTGCCCTTCAAGAATTGTTGTCATACAAGGTTTGTTAAGGAACAACTCGAGGTATGTCTTAAAACTATAAGTCTTGTTATAAAGTTCTCTTCATGCAAAAAGAACAATCATTCTTTCTTTTAAATTTTGCTCTACATTACTAACATTGTTATGTCTAGGGTTTTGAATCGTAAGAGATTCTTGTTTGGGTGATTAATCATTAGATTGAATCTACCCTCATTATATTCATTTGTATGGAACCCTAAAAGGTTCTCTATAAAACCCTAACCTAAGGTTATGTCCATAGTTATGAAACCCTACTCTACGTAGGTTTAATGATGAAGTCTAGAAATCCTACTCTCTTGTTTAGAATCTTGGTATTGTTATGATAAAAACCCTAGTCCTTTAGGGTTTTTCGTTAATGTTGAAAATGAAGCCCTAGACCTTTAGGGTTTGGTAAATTAGGGTTTATGACCAAAACCCTTATAATATCTATATTAAGATCCTAAGAATGGAGCCCTTGGTGTATGTTGGTTTGTTTGGTCAAAACCCTTGCCTGGTCAAAATTATTGTATGTCTAACTTTATTGTATTGATATTTGTTTCTTTGGGTTTGCCTTGTAGATATTGTTGTTATGCTTGTGCATGATTATGAAATCCTAGATATGTATATATGCTAACCTAATTGTTGATGAACTCTAGGGTTTGTAACTAAGCCTGAGCAGGAGTTTGATATTCTAAGATATGATGATATTGTTTCCGATATGATGATTAAATTTAGCGTTAGGGTTTGTAACTAAGCCCTAGTAGGAGTTTGCTATTCTAAGATATGATGATATTGTTTATGATATGATGATTAAATTTAGCATTTGGAACAAGTTCCAAACCCTAATAGAGTAAAAATTGTGTAGTGAAATTGTTATTTGATTGAATTACTGATATCTAAGGCTTTATGTCTCTAAGATAAGGTTTGTAATGGATCATAATAGAATCTGTCATATATCTCTGAAAATAATATTGAGGCCCTAGATAGAATGAGACTGATCTAAGTACTTTATGTTGTAGTCTAGGGTTTGTAACAAAACCCTAGCAAGAAGTTGAAGTTTAGAAGTATATGTCTCTTACTAATTATGAACCTAACCAGGTTTAGATATTTGATGTCTAAAGTATTTGATTGTTTTGATGCTTCCATTATATTGACATAACTTTGATATTGTTAACTTCATGCTTCTATATATATATGTGGTTGTACTTACTATTATAGTTTTGCAAGTACCCATGATGTCCGTATAAGCATGATCAAGATGACCTTGATGAAGTTATGAAAGGTTGAAGCTTCTATGATGTTATAAAAGAAGAAAGTAGTTGATCTACATAAGTGAAGAGGGAGCCAGGATAGAAGAAAGGGTATATCTCCCAAGTTGAGAGGGAGGGCATATTATGATAATGAATATTTTAAAGTAAGCAAAAGCACTATTGATGTATATGAAGTTGCAAACAAAAGACTTGAGAAGTACTTAAGCTATATTTGGTGTTGCGGAAGAAGTGGTAGAAGAAAGCTTCCGACAAGATGTATTTGTATAAATTGATATAACCAACATCTGAATGAATGAAGACCCCGAAGGTTTGTGTCTACTTGTATGTATATTTGAAAGTTTATTATTGATTGGGGTTTGTGTTTCTACAGGTAAATCTCTCCATAAAAAGGTTGAACACTCTGGAAGCATGGATATATCTAGTTTGATAAGGAGAGTTAAAGCATCTAATAATGGATGCTTCAGAGGACATTTGACCGACCTATGTGTGTTTGATGTCTTGATCCCGAAGAGGGAGGGTGGTGTTGGTCTTGGAGCTCTGACCTTGGATACACACCTAGATCCCTGGGTTGATGGTTAGTTAGTAAGTCTGATGATACCTAGAGTGGCTGAAAACTTTAGTCCATCGTAGTCCCACCTAGATAGATAACCCTGGTCAGGTATCTAGTCCGTGGCACTGAGTGTGACTGAACTCTTCGTAGTTCATATTGGAGGTCTTCCATGTACCTCTATATGGTTGTAATTATGAATACCTCCCTAGTTAAGAGGGAGTGTTGAAGAATGTAACTAGGTTCGGTCTTCATAAATATATTTAAGTCACAATGCAATGTATTTGTCAAAAGAAAAAAAATGAAATTTTATTATTATTAAAGTTGACTTATTAAAGCATGGGTTTCATGCTTGGGTCAATTGTTTTTAGGTCAAAATCTCCATTGAAGACTTCTAGGGTTCATGTCAAGTGTCCTTGTCCATGTCATATTGTAAAGAACCCTTCTTGGGATTTATTTGTTAAAGAATAAATTTATTTAATTGTAAAATAAGTCATTTAGGCCTCTTCCAAGTTGGCCTCAAATTGGACATGTCGGCATAAATTTGAGCAGCGAAATCACTATATAAAGGCAACAACTCGACCTCATTTGGGTCTAACTCACAACAAGTTCGATCTACAACTTCTAGAGCAAGAAAAAGTATGAATTTCATGGAAGAAGAAGAAGAGGGATAACTAAGGAGAAAGAGATCTCTCACAAGCATAAGAAGTCGAAATTTTCTCTCTTTCCCACATGTGTGAATCTATGTAGCTGCTGGAAGGGGGGCAAAATTTTGCAGTTACTAGGAGGCCAAAATTCTGTTGTTGGGGGTCGAAATTCTGCAACTAGAAAGTCAAAGTGTTGGATTGTTGTTGGGCTGAAGCTGCTGGATAAGAAGAGACTACTACATTTTGGAAGGCTTATTTGGTGGGGGAGGAAGGTCTATTGGTCTAGGGTCTTGGTCCATCTCATTCTGAATTACTGAAGGAAGAGTTCTTGACTGGGTATTCCCCTATATAAGGTTTTTAGCCTTGGCTTTCTGTCTACATCTGGTGTCCCTGATCTTCATGCTTTGCTTTTGATAATTGCTTGATGAAACAAAGATAAAAGAACATAAGAATATCACAAATAATTATCAACATAAGAAAATCTTTATGCCTTTGTTATTTTCTAATAGGGTTGGGATTGAAATTATAAGAGGAGACAGAGCGAGTTTATGGCAAGTTAGTTGAGCTCAAGCAGGTCTGAGAGAGCAATAAAGGAAGAGCGAGAGTTTCAACAGGTTGCGCAACTCAACATCCAAGCAGAGGAAATCGAGTGAGGGCCGAGCCTTTACAACCCAACTTAGAGGTCTATTCGCACGTGCACGCAGGAGAGAAGTGAGCTCGCACGTATGGGTCGAATTCCTGATCTGCGAAAGAGTTCTGCAGATATAGTGCGCAAGAAGGGAATCAATTTTGCTAGAGAGTGGACAAGTATTTTTCTTATGATAAACTAGGAAGTTTCTCCCTTTCTGTAATTCACAGAAGAAAATCTTTTGCTGTAGAAGAATAATAAAACACTCACAACGTTGCAGGTTTTCCCCGAAGTTGGGATTTCCTGGGTATCTCTGGTGTTCTATGGTTTGATGTGTTTGTCTTTTGATTTATTTTTTGCTGTGCATATTAAGCTAGAAAACTCAGTGCATTTGTGATTTAAGTTTCTAGAATATCAGTTATTTGTGTTTCTGGGTTTTTACACTTAGGAAACTGCGAATCAGTTTACTGCGTTTTAAGGAAATCTAACACGGTATTAGAGCTCAGGTTTGTGATTAAAAAACAAGCACAAATTTTATCATTGGGAGTAGTTTTTGCGATTAAGAGGGAGCAAGTTATCAGATCGATTTGGATGTTAGAGGTTTGAGCAATGCGCATTGATTTTATCAATGCGATTTGTATTCAGTAGTTTAATTTGGCAGTATGGCATATCAGGGTCTCAAATTTGAAAACATACTGGACGGTACATCCAACTTCTAATCGTGGTGTGAAAGGATAACAGTGGTGCTGGAGGAACAAGGGGTTTGGGATTTTGTTGATAATGACCCTGCCGCACCACAAATCCTCAACAATTGGCTCAACATAACAAGATAGATGCCAAGGCAAGAAGGATTAAGTTGGAGGGAGTCAAAGACTACATTATCCCTCACCTAACTGGGAAGAAGAAAGCCAAAGAAATGTGGACTGCCATCATTGTTCTTTATCAGATTCGAGCGAGGTCAGGAAGTTGGTGCTGAAGGACAAGCTCAGGAGCATTAAAATGTCCAAGTTAGATTTGGTGGTTTCTTACCTCACCAAGTTTTTGAAAGTAAAGGAATAGTTGGCTAGTATGGGTGAGACATTTCCAGATAAAGATTTGGTGAATTTTGCTCTATTGGGTTTCACCAAGTCGTGGCAAGCTTTCATGGATGGAATATGTGCCCAAGAAAACTTTCCATATTGGGAGAGGCTGTGGGATGACTTTATCGAAGAGGAGATTCGCAGACAAGCTCAAGACAAATCTCGTGTTAAAAGCGAGGAATATAAAGAAAATTTCGCTCTAGCCAGCAAAGGGACCAAGTCCAAGGGTGAAAAGAGTAGTGGTAGTGGAGAACTGAGTTCTAAGGGTGAGAAGAAGAAAAAAGATCTTAGCAAGATCAAGTGTTTTTCGTGCCACCAGTTTGGGCATTATGCTACTAAATGCCCTAACAGGAAGAAAGGGTCCAAGAAGGACCAACTTCCAAGTAGTAGCCTCTGCAGAGATAGATGAGTTTTCCTCTCATTTTGAGAACGAGTTCTTACTCGTTGCCTGTATGGCAAGTTCGGTGGCTAAGATTTTATGGTATGTGGACAGTGGTGCGTCTTGTCATATGATGTGAAACAAGAAGTATTTTAACAAACTGTCAGAGAAGGACATGTAGTTTGATATTGAGATGGGAGACGATGGGAAGTAGTAGGTCAAGGGTATTGGTATAGTTCGTTTTGAGAGGGAGTTTGGAAACCCTCTATATCTCAGAGATGTTCTTTACGTATCGAGGCTCAAGGAGAATCTCGTTTCAGTTTCAGCTTTGGAGGATAAGGGGTACGAGGTGACCTTCAGATAAGGAAGGGTTTTTATAAAACCCTTAGACTCTAGTCGAAGTAGATCAAGTTTAGGCACAAGAGCCTATACAGACTATAGTTTGAGGCAATCAAAACACTGACTAGCAGAGGAGGCCGTGACTTAAGCAACGAACTTGGAGAGTTGTGGCGTAAGAGCATGGGGCATATGCACTATGGAGTGCTGAAAATTCTTAAGGAGATAGCGACAGGTCTGCCAAAGTGCAACATTGATCAACATGAGGTGTGTAAGGGTTGCACACTTGGCAAGTATACCAAGTCATCTTTTCCTAGTAGAGGTGACAGGGCCAAGGGTATATTGGACCTTGTTCATTCAGATGCATGTGGTCCTTTCTCTATAGTTTCCCTTAGTGGGTATAAGCACTATGTCACCTTAATAGATGATCACTCGAGAAAGACTTGGATATTTTTCATGAAGAAGGATGAGGTATTCTCGAAGTTTTTGGAGTTTAAGGCCTTGGTTGAGAACTAAACTGGTAGGAAGATCAATGTGCTGAGGTCGGATAATTGTGGGGAGTACACCTCAAATGCATTCAAGGAGTTATGTGCCAAGGAGGGCATTAGGAGGGAGTTGACCACACCATATAATCCTCCGCAGAACGGGGTGGCAGAGCGCAAGAACAAAGGCATAGTTGGACGGCCAAAGCCATGTTGCATGATCAGGGGCTGCTTAAGTTTCTTTGGGTGGTGGCATGCAATACAACAATTTTCTTGTAGAACCAGAGCATACATAGAGTGTTGGGGCGAGTTAAACCAGAGGAGGCAGTTATAGGGAAGAAACTAGATGTGTTACATTTTTGCATATTCAGTAGCCTTGTATGTTGCCATGTATCCAAGGAGAAAAGGAAGAAGCTAGAGCCCACAGCAGAGAAGGGCTTCTTCGTGGGTTACAACGAGACATCCAAGGCGTGCAGGGTGTACATTCCAGCACACTGGAAGATAGTCATTAGGAGAGATGTGAAGTTTGAGGAGGATAGGGCTTTGAGAAAGTCCTTAGAGTGTGAGCAGGCTATTGTGCAGAAGGAGGAGTAGCGAGCTCCCAAGTAAGAAGCTTAGCTAGTACCTCATACCACAACTGTGTGTGGACAGGATGAGGATGAGAAGGACACACAAATGGAAGAGCGAGTAGAGCCCACTCAGTCAGTGACTCCCAACATAGGGAGGAGAGCAAGATGGGTAGATCAGTTGATCCAGGGGACATAGGAGCAAGTTTGTGCTCCAAGTACTTTAGTAGACAACTATAAAGGTGCACAAATTACATGGCACTTATGACTGAGTTGTTAGATGCTGAGCCTTCTAGTTATTAGGAGGCAACAACAGGTGTGGAGAGATGCCATGGTGGAGGAGTAATGCCTCTATCATGAAGAACGATGTTTGGGAGGTGTTGCCGAGGCTAGAGGGAAAATTTGTGGTAGGCTAGTGAAACAAATGTAGATAATGTGCCCTCTCAAGGTTAAATGATACCGAAATGTGGAGCATGCAAGTTTAGAATTTGGTGGGGTGGTGGTCATTCAAGGGTTGGAGAGCACAAAGAACATTTATTTCCTTTGAACGATAGTCTATGTGGGATGTGATGACCATCATGCTAGCTCCATTACACCATTGCCATTATTCCTGTCTGAGTCCTTTATAGGTCATGTCTATTTCTATTTTAGAACGCAATGCTTTTATGGCTAGTATTATCTAATCGATTGTTTGCTCTCTTCACATTTATATTTTCTCTACAATAGAGAGGTCCCTCTTCATCTTTATCTTTTGTGAGTGAAGGAGGATCTCACCTTCTTCTTACTCGAACCTTTCTTCGCCCATCCTATGTAGTGCTTACTAGACTCTTCTATTCTTTTGCTTCTTAAGTAGGTGAGTATATGTAGATGGTCCATTAACGTGCTTATGTCTATAACGACGGAAATAATAGGGGGTCCAGTAAGTTCATTGGCCCATGTTCATGTGGACGACTCTGCATGGGATTTTGTTGAAGAAATACCTAATATTATTCATTAGGAGTTGTGGAATCTTGAGGCCAAAGTGGAAATTGATCATTCTTGCACCATAGATTCAATAATTATATTTCATATCTCAAACAAGATTCCTAAAATAGATCACACCAAAAGAAGACAAAACCACTACCAGCTCATTATATACATCTACTAAAATATCAAATTGCTATTGAGAAAAGTAATCATGGACAAACATGAGGAAAAAGATAAAATCCTACAGATTTTAGACAATGTGGTCTTCAATCAAAGGGAGACGAGGCTTCTTGTCAAGCACATGCATGAGTAGCTACCCTTAGGCTTTGGTGCTAGAGGTAGAAACAAGGAACACCTATCTCATAGAGGTAGATGGCTCAAGTTCTGCATAGTTTTCATGCAATTACCTTTTCAATTTTGCAAGTTATCTTGTCTATCTAAGCATATTAATTAAAGGGTGTTAGTCTTACTGTGTCTACAAGATCAAGCATGGAACTGATGGGAGTATCGAGAAGTACAAGGCAAGATTTGTGGCCAAGGGGTTCTCGCATATAGAGGGAGTTGACTATGACGAGACCTTTGCCCCAGTTGCTAGGTATTCGTATTTCAGGGCAATTACAACATAGATGGGGTGGAAGATCCACCAGATGGACGTAAAGACAACCTTCCTCAATGGGGTTGTTGAGGAGGAGATTTACATTGAGACACTAGAGGGATTCGAGATATATGCAATAGAGATACACATATGTAGACTCAAGAGAGCTTTATATGGGCTTAAGCAAGCTCCGCAGGCATGGTATGCGTGTATGGACAACTACTTCAACGATTGGGCTTCACCGAGAGTGAAGCAGACCCCAACCTCTACTACATTGTTGTTGGATATGAGTTGCTTATTCTGGTGCTATATGTGGATGACCTGATTTTGACATGTGCAGACAAGCTCATCTAGGAGTGTAGAGAGATTTTGCAGGTGAGTTTCAGATGAAGGATATGGGGTTGATTCACTATTTCCTTGGGGTTGGAGGTTTGACAAGGTGATGGAAAGATCTTCATGGGACAGGGCAAGTACACTTTGCAGATTTTGAGGAGATTTCACATGTAGGATTGTAGACCTATGACCATGCCTCTAGTCACAAACTGGAGGAACGTGGATACATCTAGATCATAGTGAGTAGATTCCACACTTTACTAGCAAATGATTGGGTTATTGATGTATTTGGTGAACACATATGTTTTGCAGTCAACTCTTTGAGCCAGTTTTTGGTCGAGCCTACCAGATCACATTGGGTTGTTGCAAAGCACGTGTTGAGATATCTAGGGGGTAGAGCATGGATTGTGGTATAGAAGGTTGATGAGTTGAAGCTTGAGGGCTTCACTAATGCAGATTGGGCAAGGAGCTCCACAGACAAGAGAATCACATGGGGATGTGTGTTCAGTGTTGGATCAACAATTTTTTTTGGTTCAACAGGAAGCCAAGATCAGTCACATTGAGTTCAACCAAGGCCAAGTACATGGTTGCCAATTTGGTGGAGTGCGAAGCTATTTGGTTGAGGAAACTTCTCATGGGTTTGTTCAGGACAAATTTGGAGTCTACAGTGATACACCCTGACAATCAGAGTTGCATCAAACTCTCTGAAAATCTAGTGTTTCATGATCGCTCCAAGCACATCGACATATGTTATCACCAAATTAGAGATGTTAACCAGAGAGGTGTTGTTACACTTTTGTACGTACCAACAAAGGAGTAGACAATAGACATTTTGACCAAGGCAACGTTGTTACACTCCTGTACGTACCAACAGAGGAGTAGACAATAGACATTTTGACCAAGGCTTTGCCTGGGACCAGATTTATTTACTTAAGAGAGAAGTTGGGTGTAGTGCATAACACCTTCCTCTATAAGAGAGAGTGTCGATTGGAGTAGAGAAGAAGTGTTTTGCTTGTCTAAGTGCTAAGACTTGTAGAATAACACAGTAGACTGCCACTTTAGCAGAGTGTTCATTTATTTAACTATTTCCTAAAGTTAGACTTAGGGAAAAGTAAAAGTTTTGTTGATGGTGTTGGAAATCCGTCAACCAAGGGGTCTCTCCGATGTGAAGTCCCAATTAGACCTCACACTATTTGGAATAGGAGCTCCATCCGGAGTATCGGCCTGGTTGCCATGTATTCTTATAGATTTATCTTGGCTCTAACTGTTAGCAAGAGAGAGGAACACGTGTGTGCCTTCCAAAAGCAAATAAGTGTGCTTGGTGAGTGTTCGGTTGTAAGTGTGTCAAAGTTCTTCTACTGCGGAGGAAGAGAGTAAAGTGAGCCTCTAAGAGGGAGGTAATAGTACCACCCAAGTAGAGACACACACAAACAAGAAGGATCTGTCTGACATCCAACGGAATAGTCCACAAAAGATGCGATGGTCATTACAACCAATGAACGAGAAAGATTTGTCTAGTATCCCGCGGAATAGTCCACAAGGATGGGACAACAATAACAACCATTACAACACATTCTCAATATGATAAGTACTAAAATAACCAAAATAGTTCAACTACTTTAGCACAGATGAAAGCAAACATGAAATACAAACATCTCGCAAAATAATTTTACAAATATTCATAATCCATGCATGAAGAAGGTGCTGGCCATGAAGTCTTTTTAAGTAAAAGTTCCAGGACACATGTATACAATGAACATCACTAGCTCCAATAGTGGAGCATTGGAGCTACTCCTTGCTCCTCAAAAGAACTAGCTTATCTCTCCAATGCCTTGCGGGAGGAGCCAAGGTGAAAGTGCTTTGCTCATACAATGAGGGTGTATATATAACCAAGAGGTGATGCTTCAACTCCCTTGTGACTCTTTGACTACCCTCATGACTATTTGACTTCCTATGACTTTTCGACTTTACATGGCTCTGTTGGAAACACTGAGGGGGGGGGGGGGGGGGGGTGAATCAATATTTCTTTTCCAATTGTTACTTTACCAGTTAAGATTACTTAGATAAACACAAAATGAACAATAAGAATAAATACCTTTACTAATTGGGAATAATGAGGACTTCAATCCTCTTCTTTACAACAAATCAAGTACAACAATAATTAGGGCTCCAATCCTAGATGAAGACACCAATCTCCAATACACCAGGCTCCAACTTGTATTTTGCCAAGCACCAACTTGGACTTCATGAGGCTCCAACCTCTAGGGCTCCATTCCTATCTTCCCAAGGCTCCATTCCTATCTTCCCAAGGCTCCAACCTTGTCTCTATGAGGTACCAACCCTTCTCTGGTACAGGCTCCAACCTGGTCTTCTTGAGGACTCCTATCCTCTAGGGCTCCAACCCACGACTTCAATTCTTCAAGATAAGTTTAATAATTCTTCAAGACTCCTAATATCTTCTACAACTAGTCTTGACAAAATCTTCACCTTCAACACTACCTTCACTTAATCTCCAAATCACTTCATCAATGACAACTTTATCTTCTCAGAAGCCGTCACCACAATTCTTCATTTCAACCAAACAATTTCTCCAAGGTCACCTCATGATGGCTTCAACAATGCACCATGGTCTCCAATAGTGTCTCCAAGATCAGCTAAAGCTTCTCAACAAGATGTCTTCAATAGGTTGCACTAAGTCTGCATACAATGTCCTTCAACAGGTTGCTTTACCAAGACTTCAAAGATCCTTCAATAATGCTTTGGTGATGTGTCAAGCAAAGCCCAAACTATCTTCAATAGGTTGTTCCAAGTTCTGCACCAAATGATTCTTTCAACAAACCACCATTAATCTTCAAGTATAGGTCTCAACCTATATACAAAGAAGGGATACTTCAAATTAACATGCCACCATAAGTCTTTAAGGAATGTAGGCTCCCACAAGTCCTTCCTCCACAGGTCAAGCTTACTATGTGACTGTTTCACTTATTCTGAGCCTTCCACAAATTCGAACCTTCTTATACTAATCTGAGGTCAGGTCCTCAACAGATTTGTCCTCAGGTTTGAGGGTGACATAGTCAATAATTGAGCTGGCTTCACACACAGGTCTAAGGCACAATACAAGACTACTTCCCGGTCCGAGCCAGTTTAGGTAGCTGTCATAGGTGGCTTTCCTCCACAGATGGTTGTCAAGGGTTCAAAGGTGATAGAGCCTTCAATAAGGACTATAATCCGAGCTTTTAACAAGCCTCTTGCTTTACTGTCCAAAGTTCAAGCTTCTTGGCAAATGAAAACAGGTTCGAGTTACTGAATAAGGTCTGTGATCCGAGCTCCTTGTCTAACTTTCACTACCCAAATGTTCTGAGTATTAGTCCGAGCTACAGGACTGTAACCTTGAACTTCTATACACAAGTCTGTGCCTTCACACAATCTAAGCTTGAGGCACTTGTCACAAATCCTTATCCGAGTTAAGTCCACAACTGGTCAACAATCCGAATTCAGTAATCCGAGTTTGATGTCATAAGTAGCAATAGGTCGCTATAATCACAGGTTCGAGGTCTATGATTGAAGGTTTGTGGTTAGCGGCATAGGATTACAAGTCTGAGCAACAATGCTTAGGTAGCTGTCCGAGCTGTTCTTATCCACAAATCTAAGTTACTGAGGCTACAGTCCAAGCTTGTCATAGGTCCGAAGTGCACATGTTGTTGTCCTCTGTTTTGTAATGGATATCTTAGCAAAAAAATTGCCCAAACAATGCTTCTCTATCCTCTTCGACCTCCTTCCTATTTCTGTGCTCCTTCTTTGAATTGATCGCCGAATTGGATGGTTGAATGATGAATTTCAACTTATATTTATACACAATTTAACCTTCAACAAATAAACACGTCTGATGGGTGAAGGAGCCGACTTGCACATGTAGGCTCATGTTGGCCAGGGTTAAAAATATATTTTTTTCAACTTGTAAAATCAATTTCTCTCAATCTAGAAGGAGTCAGAGGGCGAGTAATAGCTCATTGGAAAGGGAAAAATGTCCTCTACAAGCTAGGGCCATTTTTCATTCTTAAATGAGGTCATTTTACCACCAAGAAAATTATTTTTGTGAACTGTTATCATAATTTTATTCATGGCAGCCTTTAGGATATTGTGTTTTGGACAATATTAGGGTTTCCTCTAGGATTAAGACATTTATAAGGATTAAGGCTTCCTTAGGGCACCATGAATCAAGCATTTAGGGTTAGGGCTTTAGGATGTTATATTTTTGGCCTTCACATGTGTTCTTCATTTATTAGGATGAGGGCATCTTCAAAGGCATCATGGGCATCTAGGGCTTCATTCATTCATGTTAGGGATTTTAGGACTTTATACATTGCATCATTCTAGGGCAAATCATGTAGCTAAGAAGTATCACTTCACAGGGTTAGCATTTGTCATTATTATGCATGCATGTGCCTAGGAGGGTTTTATGGTAAGGGCTTCTTCATCCATCATTAGATCATGCATCAACTATTTAGGGCTTGAGTGTTGTATGAAAACCCTTAGGTTTTCATGGTCTAGACAAACTAGGAATTCACATCATCTCATGCCTTAGGTTTTCATGGTCTAGACAAGCTATGAATTCACATCATCTCATGCTTAGGGTATCTCCTAGGGTTTGCATGAGGTTAGGGCAACATCACAAAAGGGTTATTCATGCATCACAAGAATATTTGTCATCTCCAACAATGCCATATTGACATTAATGACAACTTTGACCAACAGACTCTTCATATTCTAAATGTGTCCTTTAGACTTCCACTTTACAATACATTTTGAATACGTATTTACATAATCCACAATAGTGATGTCGCACATGATGACTTGTGATAAGACATGACATGACCCTGATGACATTGACTGCATGATGATGTGACAATGCCAAGTTGTCTTTCTTACTGCTTCTTTCTTTGTGTTTGCTTAAAAAGATGATACATGTTCTTCTTCCTCCTTATGACTTGAAGATGAGAAGTCTTCCATGTGATTTTGATCTTGATCTTCTGTTATAGTCCGGTGTTCCTTCGTCTTCTCGCCCGATGATCATCTTATCACTTCAACGTCATATGTGTATTCTAGCATGTCCTTCTCCATCTCCTTCTTCATCATCTTTCCATAGTGTGATAGAGTCCTTGCATCCGCAATCCACTCATAACAAGACGACATCAGTCCTATGAACCCCTAGTCTAAGATGGTGCATATTGATCCACTGGATGAGCCGAAACTGGGTGACAGGTTGAGAAAGAGGCTCAATGATGTCGCAACTGCGCAGCTCAGGTAGTCAGGGGTGAAGCTTGAGCCTCGAGATAGCACAATGCGTAGTTTAAGTTAGACTAAGGAAGAAAACTGCACAATCTCGGAGCTTAGTGTGGTAGGCTGAGGGGATGGGCACTGGATCAACCTATTACGCAGTTTTGGAGGACAGAGGAGCCCAGGTGATTGCGCAGTTCAAGAGCTCAAGGCTAACGCTTGAGCCTTGAGACTGTGCAATGCACAATACTAACTGGGCAGGAGAGAGAAATTGCGTAGTTTTGGGAGTCAGTGAGCTAGGTGAAGGGATTTTGCACTGTTTCAGCCAAATGCGCTGTTTTGGGAGGCAAAGTAGGCATGGTGATTGTGCAGTTCAAGAGCTCAGGTTTTGAGCTTGAGCTCAAAGATTGCACTGTGCATAGTTGAGGCTAGGTTGGAGGGTTGGATTGGGCAATTCTGGGAGCCAAAGACCGCGCTTGACCACTGGAACTGTGTAGTGCATAGTCTTGGGAAGCAGGAACTGCGCATTGCGCAGTGTGAAGGGACAAGGATGCAGCTTGAGGGTTGGAACTGTGCAATGCGCAGTTGAGGAAGGCCGGATGAGGCTAGGTTGCTAGGAATTTCCAAAAATTGGCTAAGTGTGGGACCAAAGAGACTGATGTGAACAATGATATGACTTGATTGTGATCACACACGTGAAACACGTTGACGACACAACAACATAGATCATCTAGAACACGTTAATAACATATTTCCCTTAATGCGACAACCTTGCGACGCCTTTACGATCAGTGCGACACTAAAGGTACATTTTGCGACAACTGTGACGACAATGCTTAAAACTTTGGAAATGAGTGCAACAAATGTCTTCATGGTAAGATAAACTCATTTGCACAAAGATAACCTCTTGAAACCACCAAAACAAGCTTGTGTACATTGTGTGACACTTAACATGTGAAGATACGACAATTGCTAATGTGCGAATGACCATATGTGAACGAAAGTGAAAGTAACACATGCTAGAGAAAAGACAACATGAAAACAACACTAATTAAAGTGAAACAAGCGAAAGCGACCACTGAAAACATGAAAATAACACTCGTGAAAACAAAGGTGCGCAGAAGCGACAATTTGCAAAACTCACCAAATTTGAAGTACAAACGCAGCTAGAATGTGAGAAACTGTCGTTGTCAGTGTGCACTGACCATCGACATGGATTGGACATTGCATAGTGACAGTCTTGATGGACTGTGCTATGCTTGTTCAAGCTTGCGTAAAAGAATGCACTCATGCACTTGTTAGGGATTGAGCATGTGCGAGCAAGTGACTTCGACACTTCCGTTCTAAGAAGGGAGCTCAAAAACATCAATTGACCAAGAAGTGACTACGAAACGATTGATTGCAAGATCTACCATAGGCTCCAAAATTTGAGTGTATGCAAAATTTTGGAGGGTGTTTGTTGTAGTGACAACACTTGGCGACACACTGGTAGAACTCTAGTTTCTTTCATGTAGAGTCTAGTCCTTTAGGATGTATTCATTCATCGTTGAGATTATCATGGCTTGCCGACTTACCCCGTGCATAAACATACCTTCATTCTTTTACTTCATTAAACAAAAATATAAGATCAACAATCACACAATGTTTCAAATCATGATAGGGTAATGAAGTTCGTGAGATTTAGATTTTCAGAGAATAGTTTTTCATCTCTGGTGTTGCTCCGCTGTCGGTAGGGCTGAACAGTACCCCGAAGAAGTCACTTCAGGAACAAAACATTGCTCTGCTGCCAGCAAGCCATGACAGTACTCGGTAGAGTTGCTTGCTTCACCTCTTTGCACAAGAAGCCTTTCTCTTCTTTCACCTTTATTTATCTATTTATATAGGACTGTGCATTGACATTTATTTCATAGGTGGAAGAGGGATCCCGACTTATTGAGAGCAAGAGAGGTTGCCCCTTCAGAGAAAGCATATATAAGATCTTTGATATTGGTTTATTCGTTTAGATTTACCCCTTGTCCTTCTCTACTTGATTGGATTAGCTTGAAAACACCGAAACATTTAAAACTCAAGTGCAGGCATGAGGTTTCCAAAATAGACATGGAGGTCATGGTTCGACACAAGGCTTTCTTAACGCAAGGATTGTATTTTCCGTCGGAACATCATTAACCAAACAAATGTAACCAAGACAAGGAAGAAGGACAAAGAGTTAGCTAAATGTTGCAGTGTTACACAATCCTTTTCTATTTTGCCACATTCCCTTTGAGCCAACATAGCATCTTTATGCACGCTCTCACAAAACGAAAAGAAAGACAATACGCAACAAGGAAACAAAACTAGAAGACAAGACAAACAATGGCTAAATCAAAACATGATGTGAAACCAAGACCAGAAAGCATAAGACAAACTACAAGAAACGAATGTAAGATGGATGTGCAGGGAAACTAAAATGCAACTAGACCGATTCCTAACCTAACCAGCTAGAAGGTTGTGGTCTTGTATAATGGAATTTCCAATGTAGCCATCGTAATTGTTCTCGAGGTGCAATCACAAAGATGCGATCGATTACAACAAATATAAGACAATGTGCAATAGAAACGATAAGAACTTGAATAGCTTGCACAAAAAATTGAAGGTCTTGCCTGTCAGCAAAAAGATAGGCCATAGCCACCGCTTCTAACCAATTTATATTATTACCTTTTTTATGAGAACCATCATTCAACAAACCTCTGAAGCTTCTCGCGAATGTGTCTCCATCTGCACCAAACTCCTTAGCAAGCGTGAAGAAAGATCGAAACTTGTTATTTTCGACAGAGCTTGCCGGGTAAGACTATTCCAACCATTCAACGATTGGATCGTAAAATTCATGATAATCCTCTTGAAAAACCCGAAATCTTTGAAAAGATGAATTTCCAACTAGAGGCACGGGATTACGATGAGAATCTTGTGAGGGAAATTAGATCTAATCATATTCAAAAGTCACGTCGAGACAGTGAGGACCTGACATAACCAACAACGAAGGTTGAAGTGCCTCAACTGCTCGACCAGTATCATAAAGATCAAAGAATGTAGAACCAACTGTTATTGGATGTGCTGATGGGAAAATAGTAAGTTGATTGACAGTCATCAGAGATAAAACTATGATTAGATGCGCTGGCTAAAGCATCAGATTCCTAGTTTGTAATTAACAAAGATAAATCATTTTGAACAGCTTTGTGGATGCTCCGAATATTCGAACCAGCTTCTTCGCATGCCGAATGTGACGAATCATTTTCCTAGAACTGGTGATGAACTGTACAAGCATCGTAATCTTTGAAAGAATTTAAAAGGGATGCCAGCACAAAAAACACATGAAACCAATCAGGACATAGTGAGCAGAGAAGGATTTGATTCGCGTGATAACTCGTGCATTCATTATCACTCCAGAGGATTTCAGTTGTGATGAAGGGAAAGATTTGCAATACAACATTCGCAAGGAAAGCCAGGAGCTGATTACTAAGAAATGAATTTGATTCACAATTCCATGTCTATATGAAAGATACACATTCCAAACCCGAGTTTGATGCGATAGATTTGCATGAAAATGAATGAACTAAAAAAGATTCTTGAATCTAGTCAGAAGTAAAATCTTGAAAATTTGAAAGATTATGTCCGAAATATCAAACAATTTTCAAAAGGAAATTTTCATCGAGTGAAACCATGCAAAGAGAAGGATTGTGCAAGAGAAACCAGATCTGACTTAGTTCGAGGGGCTTACCAGAGTCACGAGATCCTGACATAACCATCAACGAGAGTTGAAGTGCCTCGACTCCCTGGCAAGTCCCAAAACTTTCAAGGATTGTAAAATTGCACTTTGAAGATTGAACCAGATCATGTATGGTTTGAGGATAGCTGCTACTGTTGGTTTCATTAAGACCACTGGTCACCAGATTGCAGCCATCTCTGTCACTGATTTGACTGGATTTTTCAACTTCAACAACCAGATTACTCAAGTTGAAAGATTCTTCTGATTGCAAATTCGAAGATGAATGAATTGGGGAAATTTCGTGAGCACGCTGATTTGAAGAGTTGTCTTTGTGCAAGAGAAGACATGACGAGGGATGGGAAGAGTACTCAATGATTTGATTGTTTTCATTTGCATCATTGATAATCTCACCACCTTGTGCCAATTGAGAAGTTAACTCATCGGATGAAGGACTTGAAGGGCATGGAGTACATTCGTCACAAGTAGATGCATCACAAACAGTAGAGCACAAGGGATAGTGAGATGATGAGGAAGTTTCGATAAGCACATCTTCTTTGATTGAATTAGATTTTGGATCTAAATTAAAATCTTCACGAGAAACCAAAAGATCAGTTGATGCACCTGGGCATTCGTGATCACATACAACAAAGTAATCATCATCGCAATGATTGTTGCCCAAGGCTACAGATTGATTGAAATAATTAATTGCATTTGATTCACTACCGAGATTAGTAGTTTGAGAATCATCCAAGAGTGGAAGCACATTGCTTTGACATGGAGGATTTTGAAAAAGAGAAGAAAGATTGAAAGCATCTTCACCTTCTTGCTCCTCTACCTGTGTAATGTGACTACCTTGTACTTGGTCGCAATTTGAACCAACAACTCGATAATCAAGAGAGTGTGAAAAACTAGCTGGTGGAACAGATTGATTGGGCAGATCACAGTACAAAGAGTCATGGCATGTAGATGATAGAGGATAACGAAAATCCAGATCAAATTCGAGGCTAGAGTTATGAATAATAACATCATCTTGCGGAATCGGGAAGTTATTTTTCACCATGTGCTTCATGAGCCATTCTGGGATTTCCTCCATTGAATTTGAGTCATGAAAAGCAGAAGAAGAATGAGAAGATAGAATAGGAATTTGATTTGCAGATTTCCCAACTTTATTATCATCGCACAGAGACACCCTCATTAGAACTGGAAAAGGAAGAGGACAAAGAACAAAAGGGGTAGTAAATTCCTCCTCTGAAATTAGAGGTGTCTCATGATTCACAAGAGTTGGGGAAGTAGAAACATTAGGAGGTTCAGGTTCACCATGCAAAGAGACATGAACCAAAAAGTTGAAACTTTTGTTTAAAGAAATCCCAATCCGTATCTTCTTCAGGAAATTCATAACAAAGGTGAAGGAATCGATTAGAGAAATCTTCAACTACTTCATTAGGCTTCATTCTTAATTGATTGATTCTTTTATAAACATTTCAGTAATCATACCTATCAAAGGCTTGATAAAGCTCCTTGAGGAAATGATGGAAAGAATGGATGGAGCGGGTGGTAAGGTATGGCACCATTGATTAACACGACCTTCAAGGGTGAGGAAGAAAAGCACACAAACAAACACTTCATCATCGATTTCGTAAGATTCACAAAATTTAAGAAAATCAAGAATGTGCGTGGTTATGGATGTTCCATCCTCACCATCGAACTTTAACTGAGACAAGTGATAAAGAGGCTCATTAGGGATTGAAAATTGATAAATGGATAAATTAGTAAGATTTGAAGATGAGCCATTTGAGATAAGAGGTTCAAAATAGACTCAACGGGCACAACTTGTCATCTGGCCCTCCTAGCGCCATTGTTGACGGTGCTGGAAATCCATCAACCGAGGGGTCTCCCCAATGTGAAGTCCCAATTAGACCTCACACAGTTTGGATTATGAGCCCCATCTGGAGTATCGACCTGGTTGCCATTTATTCTTATAGATTTGCCTCGCTCTAACTGTTAGCAAGAGAGAGGAACACATGTGTGCCTTCGAAAATCAAGTAAGTGTGCCTAGTGAGTGTTCGGTTGTAAGTGTGTTAAAGTTCTTTTACTGTGGAGGAAAAGAGTAAAGTGAGCCTCTAAGGGAGAGGTAATAGTACCACCCAAGTAGAGACACACACAAACAAGAAGGATCTGTCTGACATCCAACGGAATAGTCCACAAAGATGCGACGATCATTACAACCAATGAATGAGAAAGATCTGTCTAGTATCTTGCGGAATAGTCCACAAGGATGAGACAATAATAACAACCATTACAACACATTTTCAATATGATAAGTACTAAAATAACCAAAATAGTTCAACTACTTTAGCACAGATGAAAGCAAACATGAAATACAAACATCCGCAGAATAGTCTCACAAATATTCATAATCCATGCATGAAGAACGTGCTAGCCATGAAGGCTTTTGTTTTTAAGTAAAAGTTCCAAGACACATGTATACAATGAACATCACTAGCTCCAATAGTGGAGCATTGGAGCCACTCCTTGCTCCTCAAAAGAACTAGTTTATCTCTCTAATGCCTTGCGGGAGGAGCCAAGGTGAAAAGTGCTTTGCTCATACAATGAGGGTGTATATATAACCAAGAGGTGATGCTTCAACTTCCTTGTGACTCTTTGACTACCCTCATGACTGTTTGACTTCCTATGAATTTTTGAGTTTACATGACTCTTCATATTCTAAATGTGTCCTTTGGACTTCCACTTTACAATACATTTTGAATAGGTAATTACATAAACCACAATAGTGATGTGGCACATGATGACTTGTGACTAGACATGACATGACCCTGATGACATGGACTGCATGATGATGTAACAGTTCCAAGTTGTCCTTCTTGCTCCTTTCTTTGTGTCTTCTTGAAACGATGGTACATGTTCTTCTTCTTCCTCCACCTTATGACTTGAAGATGAGGAGTCTTCCACGCGATTTTGATCTTCATCTTCTGTTATAGTCTGGTGTTCCTTTGTCTTCTTGCCTGATGATCATCTTATCTCTTCTGCTCCATATGTGTTTTCTAGCATGTCCTCCTTCTCCATATGCTTCTTCGTCATCTTGCCATAGCATGATAGAGTACCTACATCTACAGTCCATTCATGACAAATGACATCAGTCCTATAAACCCTTAGTCTAATATGGTGCATATTGATCCACTGACTAAGATGGAACTGGGTGACACGCTGGGAAAGAGGCTCAGTAACTGTGCAATTGCGTAGTTTAGGTAGTCAGGAGTGAAGCTTGAGCCTTGAGACTGCGCAATGTGTAGTTCATGTTGGACTGAGGAAGAAAACTGCGCATTCTGGGAGCTCAATGTGACAGGTTGGGGGGATGGGCAAGGGAGTAGCCTATTGCGCAGTTCTGGAGGACAAAGGAGCCTAGGGAATTGCGCAATTGTACAGTTTAAGAGCTCAGAGTTGAGGCTTGAGCCTTGAGACTGCGCAATGCACAAGACTGATTGGGCATGAGAAAGAAATTGCTCAATTTTGGAGTCAGTGAGCCAGGCTGAAGGGATTTTGCACTGTTTCAGCCAAATGCATAGTTTTGGGAGGCAAAGAAGGCTTGGTGATTGTGTAGTTCAGTTTGAGCTTGAGCTCAGAGATTGTGCAATGTGCAGTTGGGGTCAGGCTGGAGGGTTGGATTGCGCAATTCTAGGAGCCAAAGGCCGGGCTTGAGCACTGGAACTACACAGTGCACAGTCCTAGGAAGCCAGAACTGCGCATTGCGCAGTGTCAAGGGACAAGGATACAACTCGAGGGTTGGAATTGCATAGTTGAGGAAGGTCGGATGAGGCTAGGTTGCTGGGAATTTCCAAAAATTGGTTGTGTGGGACCAAAGAGATTGATGTGAACAATGATCATACACTTGAAACACTTTAACGACACAACAACATAGATCATCCGGAACACACTAACAACATATTTCCCTCATTGCGACAATTTTCCCTTAATACCTTGTGTTCTATGGTTTGATGTGCTTGTCTTCTGATTTATTTTTCGTTGTGCATATTAAGTTAGAAAACTCAGTGTATTTGTGATTTAAATTTCCAGAATATTAGTTATTTGTGTTGTTGGATTTTTACACTTTGAAAAATGCAAATCAATTTACTAGGTTTTAAGGAAATCTAACATAAATATGAAGATAAAACTACTATATAAAATGTATAAGATGTCAAGTGGTACATCAAACATTGATGCTGAAATATGATTTCTGTCCTGACTCTCCTGTCACAAGTCTTAATGAAATCAAAGAAAATTGCATGAAAACAAAAAGGTGTATCTCATGAGATGATCATCATGAGGCATCTAGATACTACAAGCCTACAAGGCTAATCATGATGCACCAAAATATCAAGTTTCAATGATTCCATCTACCCCTTTTACGGGCAAATGTCACCAGTGTCATTCTTCCTCTAGAAGCAGTAGGTGGACGTGTTGAGCCTAAGCCTGAAGTGGAAGGTGAAACTCTTGGGGAAAATGTGGAAGATGAAGTGGAATGCCTTCTGCCTTTTCCCCTAGTTGACAATCTCTATGGAGGTGGTCGTGGTAGTAGTGGCTATGGTTGCGGCACACTCTCAAATTCAATATCCTCACCATGCTCTAAATTTGTCTCTCCTACAAGTAGAGCATCCTCCTCCTCCTCCTCCTCTTGTTCCAACCACTTAGGTGCCTCCTCTATGATAGGCTTCTCGGTCTCCACTCTCCACAGACTTGTGGTGTCAAGTGTCTCCAATAAAATTGCATCTATATTAGGTACTTTGTTTATTTGCCTTACCCATAACCTGAGATTATAGTAGACATATACCATGTCATTGAAGCGGTGGACATTTAACTTGCATGAGGGGCATTTTGTGATTAATCATTAGAGGAATTAGGATTTAGGATGATGCCCCACATATGCCATAAATTAAATTAATGAACTTATTAAAAAAATTAATTTAAATTTGAAAATTTCTAAGTTTCTAAGCTGTTGCACTTCTTGGGGTGTATCTTTTCAAAGACACTCCAATTGCACTCACACCTTGAAGAGTTGCAAGTTTGACTTAGCACTCGAATGGAAAGTTTTTGCAACTTTGGGACTCTTCTACCAGAGTATGCCCTCTAAACATCTACAACAATTAAATGGAAAGGATTCAAATTTCCAAGGAAAGACAATGACTTATATTTCAATTTTCTATTAAGTGACAAATGTCAAAATTTCAAACACAATCATAAATAGTCATAGAAAGGAAACACATTGAAATTTGAAAATGAAAATTGAAATAAATTTTACTTGTAGCTTACCTGGCATCCTAGCGATGCTGTCTTAGATAGCCAAATCATACCCAAATGTCCCAGAACTCAACTTATATACCTCAAGTTGTTTGGAAATCTCATTGCGTACAATGGAAGTCAGTACCATCCTCTGAATACATTGGTAAAATCCATCCATAATGTCTGCATCAAACCTAAATCCACATGCATAAGAGAATGCAAGGTTGAGGTAGAGCCTTGTTCCATGAATCAGATGATGGAGAGTATTGTTCCATCGCTCATCAATCACATCTCATATCTCATCTCGTCTAGTGAATCCCTCTTCCCCCTTGTCCTCATAGTATCGATGGATAACTTCCTTGGCCTTATACATGGCCTCATACAAGTAGCCCATTGCGGGCTTATCACCATCATCCAAGCGAAGAACCTTTACTAAAGGCTCACTGATAGCACACAACACCTCCACTCCCACCCAAAAATTCTGGTTGTGTATCACAAGTTGGGCTATGGCTTGCCCATCCACTTTAATGCTATAGACACAAGCATTCCACTCATTTGAGAGAAACATCCTCGACAACTCCAACATCGAATTACAAAGAGATTGAAGAGAAATGAAGCTAGTCGCAAAACGTGTGATAACAAGACTCACCAACTTCTTTCCCCCTGTGAACTGTCTCATGAGTGTTAGAACAAAGGTATGATTGTAAATATACTTTGTAACACTCATAGCCGACTCAACAATTTCCTTGATCCTAAGTTGCATGAAACTCCGAAACATTTTGGAGTTTCTGAAACGGGTGCATTTAGAAACGTCATGTCCCAAAAATGGAAACGTTGGTCGAAACGTCAGCTGAAAAGTTATATATGTATATATAAAAAACATATATAAATAAATAAGTGAATAACACATTATCTTTGCAATAAAAAAGGGAATAAGACCCATAGATGACAATTTAGAAGGAAAAACAAGTCTATATTAACTCTCATAGATGATTACATGATGGTCGAGTTTTGACCGAGTTTCAACCAAGTTGCGGAGTTTTGGGTACAGGTATTTCCGGAAACGTCGGATTACTAGAAATTTTGTGCAACATAGCTTTGATCCAAGGAATTTTTCCCATGTCCTCTAACATCAAATCATTGCAATGGGCGGCACAAGGAGTCCAATATAAGCTTCGATACCTCTCCATGAGCAACTTGCCAACAACATTGTCTATAATGACTTGGACAACACATTGTGGACCTATCTCCTGAATGAAGTTATCCAATAACTCACATAATAACTGTGCATCTTTAACATATGCAGTTGCATCAATAGATTTGAAACTTTGATAGACATTGTCCCACTAGGACAATTAGCCAAGAAATTCAGAATGGACCTGCTCTCCCTTTGTCTAACCATTTGACATAACAATGCATCTCGTGATCTCCCATGATTCTTTCAACTCAGTGAATCTTCTTGTGCAATCAGCTTTTTCTCCTTAATGAGAAGTCATTATAAGATGGGCCCTTGTAGCCCGAACCAACAATGGTAGCATTCTCAAAGTTCAAACATGGAATGGTAGAATGAGTTGTTCTTGGCAATGTTGAATGGTATGTCACTCCACAAAAAGCATTGACTGAATAGAAGGTTGCTCCCTAGGCACGGATCTTGGCCCAAAGAAAGGTGAGGATGCTGAGGGGCCAGACGTTGCGGAGTGTGAGCCCAAGGATTAGCTTTTCCCCGCTCTAGAGAAGCTTGTGGATCTATATGCAAGCTCAATCCTGCATCTTCCTTTTGATCTTTCTTCTTATGCATTTGTAAAGTGTATTGGTTTGCAATATGGATAATTTCTGGGGTGGATGCTGGGCAAAGCTCCACTTCATTCCTTGGTATTCTGGCAAGGTGGGTGTTTCAAACGGCTGATTCCACCAAACATAACTTGGAATTCAATCTCATTATATTATGACCCTCATAGGGTAGAACATACTCCCACATTGGATCCAATGGCTTTGGCATTTTGATTCTTGAAATGTGTAGACTCTAGAGTCTAGAGCACTGGTTCAATTTGTAAACCTATGGGACAAAAAAATGAGGGGAACTCAGAATTAGATATTTTGAAATAGAATACAAATCCACAAAATTGAAAAAACATGAAAAATGATCCAATTAAAATACCCTAGCTACATAAGTATTAAATCATCCATTCAAAGAGAGAAAAAATAGGTATATCTAAGGAACATTGCATACCCTATACTAGATCTTGAAAAACAAAGAAAAAGAAGGGAATCTTTTTTTACATGCCTGGAAATATGGAAATGGTATATTGGACTAGATATCCACTACACAAATACTCAGCTAATGGCAAATAAAAATATGGAATTCCCCTTAATTGCTGGTTGAAAAATAGTCACAAGGTCGCGTTTCCTCTCAAAGCTCAATCTCAGTGAGAGAAAAACCCAAATGACAAAAAAAGACTGAACGTGGACGCTTTACACTGAAATTACGTGCAGCAGGGCGTTAATTTCCATTGTCTTGTAATAATTACAGAAATTATCGCGATAATTTCATTTCAGACAAATTATCGTGATAAAATCGGCGAGGGGTTGGTGTAATATCACAACAATTCTTATATTATCACGATATGTGCAACACTTCATAGTATTAGAAATTTTATTCCTTGATTTGATTTTAAGCAGATGGATAGGGATGTGCATGTATTCTTTCCCTTAATGTCGAGATTCATCTAACCCAACATTGACATGACGGTCAAGATGCCTTTATCCTTTGAGATTGATTTGAAGTGGAAACCTCATTGGATTTCTCCATCATCATTTAGAGCCTTATTTGATTTTTCTGTTGACTCCATAGATGAGAGGGTAGGCGCCAGTCTTCCTGGATCCATCTTAACTTTCATTGATTTATCTTTCATAAGATTTTTCTGTTTACAGACCTGATTGATTGTTCTTGAGCAAAATGGGTAGATCAAAAGCATGAACCAACCCAAACTTGAAGTACCAGTTTGGGTGATAACAATCTTTGGCCCTGGTATTGGGGACTCACCGAATCCTCAACCATCTTTAGTATTTTGCTACAAAACTTTGGTGAGGTCAAACTTTTATTGTTTAAATTTCTCTTTGATGTCATTTGGTGACTCTATTTTAGGTTGGTTGCACTGGGTGACCTGAGGAGGTCTGCATGCTTTAACCTTGAAAGGGGTTTCTTTATAGCTTTGGAAGACCTAGAAGAATTGTTCTCATACCGTATAGGTGAGTCTGCTCCACAGATTCTTTCAAAAGTAAGCAGTGTTGCCTCTTTCTTGTCAACCACAAGGAAGAGTGCTCCTTTGGTATTGTTTCTGTAAATTATTTAGTTACAATTACTCTTACACCTCTTATTGCAACTGTTGTTGTGGTGTCAGAGACTAATCAAATGACACAGGTGGACATCCAATACATATGCCCCTTTGGATTTTATGACAATTCTAGGCCAACCAAATGATTTTCCAAATGGTTACATGAAGCTGCTTTCTAGATACCGGGGAGATAATGTTGTCTTGATTGAAGATCATTTGGCAGAGTTCAATAAAATAATTGGAGACTTCAATGTTGAGCAGGAAGACATTCTTATGTAAATGTTTATGCAAACTTTTGAAGGTGAAGCATAGATTTGGTATAAATCTTTACCCACAAGAGGCATAAAAGGCTGTAAAGATATCAAAAAGGCATTCACTGATAAATGCGGGGAAATTTTTTTGAAGAGTCTATTCATGAGTTTAATAGTATATTTTCAAAGATTTATCCAAGAACCCCTAATGTTGTGCATCTGGTTGATGGTACAACTCTCGTCTTCTACACAAATGCTTTCAATTCTGATTTTTGGTCTTTTTGTTGAGGGATATGGACCCATAGAACTTGAACAGTGTACAAGGTATTGCTCTTAGGGTGGACTGAAATTTCAGTGCATTTGGTAAGAAGATGCACCCGAAATCCTCACATCAACAGGGTTTTATAGAGGTAAATTTGTGGTTGATGTAGGTAAATCAAAATCCCATTGAGATAAGTTCAATCTCATGGTAGAAAAATCTGATAAGTTTGCTGATGTAGTTCAAAACATGGGCAACAAAGTGATTAAGGTTGGGAGATATCAGAATGCATGTTCTTTGGGGGCTTGCCCCTTCAGCCTAGAATGCAACAGCAGAGGAGGCCTTTCCTGCAGGATAAAATGGGTGAGGAGCAGAATTCTCCCATTCCATTAGAAACTAACAATTTTGCATCTGTGATGTCTCTGCCCAGTTGGTGGAGGGCTTGCTAAGCACCTCATGGGGAATATTGTTATGGGATTTTCGAAGATCTGGGTAATAATGCTCAAGAGGATCATTGAGAAGAACATTTTGATGGAATGGAGGACATGTTGAATGCGTTGTGCATTGATGAAGATGATCAAAATTCAAATTGATGGTTTCGATAAGACTTTTACCTGAATTGAGGTTAACACGGAAGGTATTTTCTTTGCCAGATAGCCAATTTGTTGCACTAAAAATTTGCATGGTCAATCTTGATATTTTAGTTTTAAAGAATTAAGCAGGGAATTCTTAGGAAGAGATTAGAAAGAGGAAGGTTCCCATGGTGGCTGAGGTCCAAAGGACATAAAAGTATGAGGAAAAAGGTCATTAATGAGGACCAAAGCACATAACCCACACCGTCCAAAAATCAGCAACAACTTGCTGATCCATGGTGATGATTTTTCTCACATTTTCGTGTGTCTAAATTTGATTTAGCGCATGAGTGTACCAAATCTTAAGATTTTGGTTTCATTGTGCAATTCATGTTGGGTCAGAAAAAGAATGTAGCTAAGTTGCTTTGTTTGGGTGATCTCACTGATTCAAGAGATGACAATCCACGTGTATAATTTGGTATACAAAAATTAGATGATGCTCCTTCGTTACATTAGTTGTCAATGATCTATTGTTGCATAACTGTATGTTGGATTCCAAGGTCCTCTCTAGTGGCATGAATTTGGAGTTAAGGAATGGATCCAGAATCCAGATTAAAGATTTCTAGGCCTTATAAATTTTTTTGTGCTATGATTATGTGGTGTTAAGGTATGTGGTATGGTTCAGGATCTCAGGTTCGTTTGCTTGTTTATCTTGATAAAGTGCTAACAGTGAATGCAGTGGTTGTAGATTGACACACCAAGTTGGGCAGGCTTCTTTCGGATGGATTGTTCTTATGTCAGCATGCTAGTATGATATGGATTTGTGGTAAGATTGGATTGTGAGCAATAATGTCTGCATTCTGTGGAAGATCCAAGGCAACAAACAAATGACCTTGTTTACACCAAGCCAGATTTGGGTTCATGATTGGGTACATATGTCGTGACTGATGAACCAACAGTAGAAGCTGCATATTTACTAGCAGGAATACGATCAGAAGAGCTTTGGATGATGCACTTTGATAGTGCACGTTCAAGATATGGAGCTGGTGCAGGAGTGGTATTCACTTCCCTTGGTGCTAAATATTTTCCTTACCCCTTCCGGTCAGAATTTGATACTACTAACAATGTGGCTGAATATGAGGCCTTGTTGTTAGGGTTGAAGCAAGCAAGAGAATTGGGTGGCTGAATATGAGGCGTTGTTGTTAGGGTTCAAGCAAGTAAAATAATTGGAGATCAAGACATTGAAGATTTTGGGTGATTGAGAAGTCTGAAATCTTTGTGAGCCAAGGAATCCACTACTGAAGCAGTATGTAGTCTGGATGAGATTGAGCTTTTTGATGCATTTTCTACTGTTGCTTCCTCATGAGAGGAAAACTAGTAGGTAAATGCTATGGTGGGAACAAGTACTAGCTTTGAGCCACATGAGACTGTGTCTTTGGCCAAGTATTAGGTTGAATAAGATTTCAGCTCTTCAGTGCCTGAAAAATATTGGTAGTTAGCAGTTTTTTATGATGACATGCATATTTCGAGGGCTCTAAATTGTATGATTGAGTTTGCATCTCCCCATATTGACCAAACACGGGATAACAATTCTGAGGATTTTGTAGTTTTGGGAAGCAAGTGGTGCACTTGACGGGTAACAAAATCCCTAGAGGTTTGGTGCCTTTATATTGTTTGAAAAATTTGATATTTTGAAAGGGACTTTCATCTCTGATGTTGTTGAGCAGGTAGCTGAGGTGAATATTTAATCTGTTGAGAGCCCAAGAGTTGTAAAAATTTGGCATGCTCGCACTCATGAGAGGAAAAAGATCAAGGGTAGAATCAGGGACTACAGATATGTGTTTGCATGGTCTTATGATGAGCTTAGAACCTACCACAGTGCACACAAAGGTTTTTAAGCATGCTATTTTGGTGAAATAGGAGGCTAAGCTGCATTGCGAAAGATAGAGGCATAGGAACCCAAAACGATCCCTAATCATATAGGGAGTTGCAGAAGTTATTGGAAGCAAGAATCATTACTATAGTCTGATATTTGTAGTGGGTTGTGAATGCTGTATCTTTTTGAAAAAAGAGTGGTGAGATGTCCATCCTGGATGGCTTTTTAGGATATGAATCATATGATCCGGTGTCAATGGCTGTAAAAGTCAAATTAAGACATTTTTTTTACTAAACCATGGGGAACATGCGATTATGTTTGCATAGTCTTTCGACTAGTGAATGTGAGGACTACTTTTCAACGTGCAATGGATTATGCTTTGCTGATTTTCTTAGTTAATTTATTGTTGTTACCAAGATGTTCTCACCATTTTTCTTGATAGTGAAGATCATATTGAGCATTTGAAGAAGGTTTTGAAAGTGTAAATTATTTAGTATATCCTTGAACCTAATATTTTTTTTGGGGTACTGTAGGTGAATAAATTCATTCTCTTTGGATTGAATATTTTGATGGTTAGTTGTTTTCCAGTTTATTTACTTTCTTTTGATTGTTTCCCTTGAGTTTGCTATGCAATTTAATAAGTTGTTTTGCAATTGTGTAGTTCTAGGTCTTTCGGGGTCTTTCAGGCAGTAGGTCAGAAGTTTCCTTTGCATATATGTTTTTCTTTGTAGTTAAAGATATCATGAGAGGCTGATTTGGACTTGAGACTTTGTTCTAGGTAAAAATTTGGATAAGATTTGCTGTTTGGAGTTTTGATTTGTCTCTGTTCAAGCGTTTGAGTCAGGATAGGCATGTGTAGATGATTGATGAGATTTAGATTGTCTTTAGCCTTTGAACATTGTAGTCTCATCATGTATTTTTCTAGTCATGCTTGCATTGACTTATTATAGTGGAGGTCTTATCCAAATTTAGGGATATCATACTAACAAGTTGGTGCAATTTCTCATATTTGATCACAAGATTGGAGATTTCCAAGGTTCTCGCCATTTTGCAGGGGAATGCTACCCCCATATGAAGCTCTCGTTGTCTTTGGAGATTACACCCTCATAATTGTGTTGCCGACTTTGAAATCAGCTTAGGATCTAATCATAGTCAATGTTTTAGTAGTAGGTCAAGTGCACTTATTGGATGAATATGATGCACATTTGAATGTCCATATATTACTTGAGAGTCTTGAGACATGCATTAGTTTTAGCTTTTCCTTGTTAGTAAGTTGATTGTTATTTTGAGATGGAGTTTGATAGAATGAAGAGTTGATTGGATTCTTTACATAAAAGCAAGTCAAATCAATTGAACTAGCACATGAGGGCAGGTTAGCTAGCAGGGTTGGATTTTTTCAAATAAGGTCTGTAGGATTATCATCAAAGTTGGCTTCATTGTTAGAGATATCATTCTTTCACTGGAGGGAGACGGTGAGTGCTGATTTTTACAAAAAATGAATAAACTTGTTAGTTCTTTCTCCATGAAAATTCTATTCCATGCAAGCCAAGCAATCACATTTAGGACTGTTATTTGAAATCCATTGATTTGTGATGTTACCTCAATATTAGCGCTTGTGTGAGGAAGGCAAGTCAATTTGTTTGAGTTGGCCTTGATAGGGATTCTAGTGGCATCAATGATTTGTACTTTTAATGCACCATAAAGGTTGAGTTCAAATTGTTGTGGGATGTAAGTAAAGCATGCCCAAGGATACAAGGTAGGTGTAATTTTTTTTTTGAGGAAAGAAATCTGCCTCCATCTAAGTCCAAGGGCTAGAGTGAGGTCGCTGGTACCAGGCTAGCCCACAGCTATACTCAAGAGTTCACAAGGCTCCATGCCAACACAATAATATTCATAGGCATGAAGCCATTGCAACAATATTCAACAAGACATTATAGCTCATCATGTCACCAACAGGGATTTGAACTTGGGAGCGGAAGATAACAACCATTCCACCCAACCACCCAAAATAACCCCAATTGACAAGGTAGGTGTAATCCTTGAAATGATCTCATCACAATTAGCTAGGCTCTTTCTTGAAGAAAACTCTTTCTAAGAGGTGATTTGATTTATTTTGGTATATTCCAAGTCAATAAGCTGTTTTTCCTATTTTTACTTGGATATGACAACACTTGTCATTGAGGATGAGTTAGCATTTATTGTACAATCATGACAAGGAAGGTACTTGTCCTAAGTATGAGTTAGAGGAATTGAGGTAGTGGGTACAATAATTGTTAAGGTTGTCTTTTGTGGTTGAAAACTGAAATCATTTTGATAACTGGGTGTTATTGTTAGTCCTAGTTCAGTTTTCAAACCAAGAAATGTGGCACACTCGTCAGGGTTTGGATAGGGGCCACTTCACTTGAAATGTTTGACATGAAAGGATTGGTTTATGACTGTACGATTTCTATTTGCAGCAGTGGGGTGTATTGCTTATTTATACTTGTTCTACTATCTTTTCTCCTAGCCAATGAATGGCAGCCACATATGGAATACATCCTCAGGGCACTATTGTTCATAGCATCTATTCTCTTATTTCCATCCTCATGACAGTAGCAGAAGGCACATATGTTACTTTCTATTTCCAAGATGGATTTAAGGGATTCTGCTATCAGGTGGAAGTGGACCAGTTCTCGTGTTGTTCAGTGAGTTTGATCTCTGCATGCATGATCAATGAGGAGGGTGCATTCCTAACCCATATTTAGATCTATCCATGCATTGAGTTAACAACAATGATGACAGCTCACTAGTGGCAGTAGTTGCAAGCCTAATCCGGGCACATGTAGGCACAACACTTGCACTCCTTAATTTATCCAATGAAGGGAAAATTCTTTAGAGAAGAGGATTCTATTTAATAATTGTGGAGAGATTGAGGAATGCTTAGATCCCGAGAGTTTCATTTTCCCTCTCAGTTGTAAGTTTGTAACTGTTCTTGGACTTTTGGTGTTAATAAAATGCCCAGTTAGTCCTTGCTTTTTGGCGTGTTGATTATAGCCTGTAGGCTGTAAATGTTGCAATCCTCCCCCCCCCCCCTTTCCCTTGATCAAGTTTATTTCATCTGCTATTGTGGATGTTCTTCCCTTTGGTTGTATGAAATATGTGAAATACTGTCATGATTTAAATCCCTAAAGGTTCATAATATTAGAGATTCTACAGCGCTTGTTTTGCTTTTGAGTGGCTGGATAGGGTTGTGCATGTGTTCTTTCCCTTTATGTAAAGTTTGTTCTGAAAGTAAAACTTCTCTCTAGACCATGAGTGACATCATGTCTGTTAATTTTTTTAATTCACGATAACAGATCTGCACCCAAAGATTCTACTCTACTGCTGAAACTTAAAATATTAAAGAATACCAATCAAAATCTCTGATGGTAAAAAATAAAATGAATGGGAGTACAGATTAGGCATGTAGACACTGCAAATCTAAATCTTGGATCAATCTGGTAAGTGATTTGTTGATCTGAAAACTGAGAATTCTGCAACCACAAACCTACAACTAGAAATTCTCAAAAAGCAAGCCCCTTTCTTCTTATTCACCTCAGGATAACGACTACAAATAAACAGGACTAGGGAGAAACACTAACAGAAGGTAGTTGCTCTACTTGGGTTGGTAATCTCAGGTCAACTCACCCTTTGTTCATCTCAAGCAGACATGGTGAAACAAGATAAACCAACAGATAAGGAATTCTAAAAAAGACTAAATTAACTCTTCTAAACTGACACACTGGTTATACTAAGTAGGTCACCCCACCTGAGAGAATGTTTCACTGAAGTTTTGCTGGCATGAGCCAACCAAACTGAACTAGATCTGACTGCATGATGACTGACGCCTGAGTCACCGGGTTTGGCAAATTTAATCCTTCAGACTTGAAATTCGAATCTCAAAGCAATTCGAACAAATTCGTTTTTGTTCGCTGAACTTCAAGCTGAACACAAACCTGTGACGAATTTGTAAAAAATTCGATAAAATTCGCAAGAAATTCGATGGAGTTCGTTTTAAGAGTTTTTTGGTTCTGCGTTTTCCAGGGTTTATAATTAAAAAAATTAAAATTGGTAAAAAGTGAGGTGGCCATGAAACTCTCACTCTTGCATACGACCATTGACTCCCACCACTACTGCCTGCACACCCATCCCTGGACCCTCAGCGTTCACTTGATCCCTCACGCGTCCAGACTCACTCTCGGCTCTCTAGTCTCCACTGTCAGCTCATCTTGGCTCTCGAGTCTCCACCCTGCAGCCACAGGCTGCATTTTATTTTATATGCCTGTGACTGTTCAGTGTTAGCAATAGCAGGTGTTAATGAGAGTGGACATAAATAGAAGAGAGCCGGTGAGATTTTTCATTGTCATTAGTGTTTCATGTTAATAATTCTCAACATAAACACTCCATTAGAATTTTACAAATCCAATAGTGGTAATTGGCAAGACTGAAAGATGTGGACATTTCTAGGATTTTTCAAGTGTGTTACTTTATGGAACATAAATGTGGCTCACGCTATGATGGATGATCTCTCATAATTCTGTTGCAATATTCCTCACAAATTTAAAGAGCATTGTAGTTTCTGACAAGCATATGGTGTATGGTTAAAAACTTAAATGTCATGACAGATAACCCACTAACTTGAACTCCTTAATCTGATAATTTATTCCTGCGGCACTGATACACCAAGTATGAGCACTGGAATTTGATGTCATCTTCACTAAACATACATTGATGGATCAACCCTGTAGGCTGTAACAGTGGTTTATGTATGTCACATGTATTTTTTTGCCTGCTTAAATTGAATATTATCATTAATATATATATATAATATATAATAATTTTTTTTTTTTTTCAAATTTCTATATGTCGAACGTCATTGGAAAAATTTTAGGTGTCAAACCTGATTCGAATTTCAAAGTTGGCGAACTCGAACACGAACGCGGTGACTTAGACTGAGGCAAAGTAGTGGAGATAATATCTTTGCTAATTAAACTGCTCAACTCATTATTAGATGCATTTAACACATTAACGGATAATCACTAGTCAATCGGTCAACTCTAGTCTATAAATAGACCCTGCTAAAATAGGCAGTCAAGAAATAGGAAATCTTTAAAAAAAATATAAAATGACAGAAATGAGGGTTGATCACTAATCCATTAACAGTCTAAAAATAGTTGGTGCTAAAATTGGGAAACCTTAAATTTTAGGAGATTACATAAATTATCTGAAGAACAGGCTTGAACCAACAAAAGAATTAACAATATTTTGATACCAATAAGATTTGTATCATGCATAGTAAGGATTTTCACTCTAGGGTTAACATGCTTGTCTTTTCATTTTTGTTGTATTAGTGCAGCACCAATCCCATGGTACTTATCAAGAGTCAAATATGTGCAAGTATGTACGATAATATGTCTAGAAAATGTTTTCCCACAGCTAAAACATGCCAGAGGAACAATCATAGTAGAGGCTCAATGCCATCTTTACCTGTTTTTACCAACCGGCAGCCTGGTTTGGAATAACTTGTTCAATGAGCTTCCCAATTATTATTATTTTTTTATTGATCTCTGTGGGAATGCAAAGAGCCATTATAATAAATTTATTATTTTAATGAGCATGCCTGGTCCTCTGATACTGGCAATAAAAGCGATGTCCTTAGTAATTACCAATCGACTAATGTCTAAGTGAATTGCACATTTTCCAGGGATGTGCTTTCTGAGTTCTGTAATGATAGCGGGAAATGACTAATAATCATGTAATACTTGATAGTCATCAACCTCAAGAAAAAGTAGTAAGTTTGATAGGAAAGTTGTGGTACTGTACAACTGAGTATGATGTACCATGTCTAAATGAAGTTTGAGAAATCTGGATATTTCAAAGGAAATAATTGTTGATGAATTAATAGTTGAAGGGGATTATTTCAATCTAACAACCATTAGCTGTTTCACTTTGTAGGTGCATATTCTTATAGATACGTTGGATATAGAAGATGTCAATGCAGCAAACCTTAAGGCAGCTATTTCAGCTGCACTTCTGCTTTTGCCACCTCAATTCAGAGAGGTGATTTTCATAATCCTTACTGATGTTTCTGTCAATTTCAGTTATATTTGTAAAACTAATATCTAACAGTCTGAACTCACTGCAAATCTAATTACTCTTATATGCTTTTTCAATGATTTCCTATATTGTTGAAATTCCAATTGCCTGGAGTTCAACTAGGTTGTAGGTGCTGTATGTCACAATCAGATTTCACTTCCCTCTGAACTGATGCAAGTGGTGATTTTTACCATTGGAATATGTTTGGTTATGGTGAATATGTGCTAGTGTATTTGCTTAACTAGTGAAAGCATGCTATTGATGCTTATCTTGTGAATGCAGGAAGAACTTTTTGCCAAAATATGTGGCCTGTCATACATGGGTGATTTACGGATGTTCTTTGCAGAAGACAAACATAAGGTAAGGCATTTCTTGGACATGCATATTGTTGGAAATCCATGCGTCCTAGGTCTGGTCTATTCCCTAGCTAGGAAACATAAATACACTAGTAGTGCCTCACTTCAAAAATTTTGCACAGCGGAAATATAACAGCAGTTAGATCAATGTTTTGAAAATGTAGCGTGGGAGGTCTTATGGCTTGTGCCTTAGCTAGTGAAGACCACAAATTTGTCCTTTCTCTAGCATGAGTGCGAACTCATGAGAGAGACTTCAGTTACGATGAGTCTATTTCCAGTTTACTGGAATGATCATCAAGATTGCATGCATGGTGTTGGAGCTTCAGTTATGTGGAGTCTACTTCAGTTTGACTACAGAACGAGGTGGCAGTTACAAGTTCAGTTAGAACGAGTTGAGACTTGAGTCTTGATTGAATGGAGAACAAGTTAAGACTCTAGTGTTGATTGGAGAGAGAATGAATAGAACTCTTAGTTGACTTGCAATTACAACTCGAACTTCTAAATTGAACTGGGCCTTCCTACATGCTTTAATTTTATCTATAAGGAAGAGGACGAAGGCACATAATTCACAAGTTTTGTGAGATCATTCTTTGTGTGTGAGGTGTGCATTCTTGAGGAGATTTGCACTAAGAAATAGGAGTAGATTTGCACAAGGAAGTAGGAGCAGGGATCAGGAATTCTTTAAATTTTAGGGCAAGTCCAGGCTATTCACCAGGAGATCCAATTGCTCAAGAACTATTAATAAAATACCACAACAAAGAAAGCAGGTTTTCCCTTTCCAGTTTCCTCGGAAAATCAAGCATGTCGATTTGTGGGAATGTGTTTTTATCTCTCAATTATTTTCTGCTGCTTATAAATTGTTAAGAAACTCCATATCTTAGTGAAAGTAAATTTGGTTTTAGTTTTCAGTTGCCTTGTTTTCAGTGATTCATCTAAGTAGTTGCAGAGTTTGAAGGAAAATTAACATGGTATCGAAGCAATGTTCAACATAATGACCAACACCAAATTGTTTAGTAATTGAAGAGCGCAGTTCAAGCAGGAGGCTTGTGCTAGAGTTTTGAAGATCAATTTTTGGATAGCAAAATGTCGTTCCAAGGATTGAGGGCAAATCACTATTTAGAGGGATCCTCTAACTTCTACTCATGGAGGGAGCGAATTTCAATGGTGTTGGAAGATATTGGGGTGCTAGAATTTGTGGTGAATTAAATAATTCCACCTCAAGATGCCCAACAGTTGATCCAACATAACAAGAATGACACCAAGGTCAAGAGGATCATTCTTTAGGGGGTCAAAGACCATTTTATCCCTCATCACCATGGGAAGAAGACATCATATGAGATGTGGAAAGCCATCTTAGATTTGTATTAGGGTTCTAGTGATGCCAGGAAGCTTGCTCTGAAGAACAGGGTAAGAAATATTTGGCTGAGGAAAGGAGAGCCCATCATTACGTACCTTTCAAGTTCCCACAGGTTTGGGATGAGCTAGCCGGAGTGGGAGAAACTGTAGCAGATAAAGACCTTGTGAGTCTTGCTATACTGGGACTTCATAAGTCTTGGGAAAATTTATAGGATGTAGTCAGTGGCAAAAAGAATATTCCTAGTTGGGAAAGGGTGTGGTCAGATTGGGTCCAAGAAGAGAGTTGGGATATAAGCAAAGACAGAGGAAGGGGAGAACTTTGCCCTGGTAGGCAAATGCAACAAATCCAAGGGCCAAAAGGGCCAAGGAAAGGCCGAGTCCAATCAAAAGGGCGAGAAGAAGAAGAAAGATCTGAGCAAGATCAAATGCTTCCATTGCCACATGTTTAGACACTATGCCACTAAGTGTCCTAATCGAAAGAAGGGATCCAGTAAGGGTCATGTGGCTGCATCAACTGAGGTTGATGGCTTTTCTTCTCAGTTCGAGAAAGATTTCTCATTGATAGCTTGCATGGTAAGCTCAATAGGTAGCAACGTATGGTACATTGATTATGGAGCATCCTTCCACATGACTGGGAACAAGGAATATTTCAGCCAACTGAAGCAGAAGGACATGTAAATTCACATTGAGCTAGGAGATGATGGCAAGTACTTGACTAGGGGAGTTGGTATTGTCAGTTTTGAGTGGGAGTCTGGTAGCTCTCTCCATCTCAGGGATGTCCTCTATGTTCCAGGCCTGAAGAACAACCTTGTTTCAGTGGTTGCTCAAGAGGATAGGGGTTATGATGTCATCTTCAATAAAGGTAAGGCTTACTTCAAGCACTTAGCTTTTGGATTAGTGAAGCAGATTGGTGTGAGGATGAAGAATTTCTCTAGGTTGCAGGTTGAGACATGTGCAACCTTGAGCAACAAGGCAGGAAGTACGCAACACAGGGACATGGGGGAACTTTGGCATAGATGCATGGGGCACTGAAGATCCTTCAGTAGATAACCACAAGACTACTACAATGCGTGTTTGATCAACATGATGTGTGCAAGGGGTGCACACTTGACAAGTATGCCAAGCCATCTTTTTAGGGCCGAGACAATAGAGCCAAAAGGATTTTGGAGTTGGTACATTCAAACATATGTGGGCCCTGCTCTTCTCAATCTCTTATGAGGCACATGTACTATGTCACTTTCATAGATGATAATTCCCAGAAGACATGGACCTTCTTTTTGAAGGAGGAGGCTTTCTCCAAGTTCATGGAGTTTTGAGGCCTTGGTAGAAAACCAAACCAGGAAGAAGATCAAATCATTGAGTGACAATGGCTGAGAATATGTTTTCAATGCTTTTAGGGATGTGTGTGCGAAGGAGGGCATTAGGAGAGAGCTTACAACACCCCATAACCCTCAGCAAAATGGGTTGGCTGAGAGGAAGAACCACAACATAATTGGAGCGTCCAAGGCCATGTTGCATGATCTAGGACTCCCTATGTTCTTGTTGGTAGAGGCATGCAAAACTGCATTATTTCTGCAGAACAGGAGTCCACACAGAGTGCTTGGACGAGTTATATTAGAGGAGTCTTTCATAGGCAAGAAGCCTGATGTTTCTCACTTACACATCTTTGGCACAAAAGTTTATTACCATGTGGCCAAAGAGACCAAGAAGAAGCTGGAGCCCATAGCTAAAAGGGGATTTTTTGTGGGTTACAGTGAGACATCTCAGGCATACAGGGTTTACATACCATCACTCAAGAAGACAATTATAAGGCAAGACGTGAGGTTTGAGGAGGGAAGAGCTCTAAAGGATTCCTTGGAGCGAGGGCAGGTTGGAGTACCTGAAGAGGAGCTACTTGCTCCCAAGCAATAGCCTCAACTGGGATCACAGATTGAGTTGCAACCAGGTGGCAAGAGGGCCACATATTAGGGTGACCAGAAGTCACTATAGGATGAGGAGAGACCTGGACGAGTGGAGGCAACCACTTAGTTAGTGACTCCCAACACAGGGAGGAAGAGAGCCAAGTGGGCTGAGAGGTTGATTCAGGAGGCCCAGGAGTGAGTTGAGACTCCTAGCTCTATGTTCAGGTAGAGTAAGCAACCAAGGCCATGTTGCATGATCTGGGACTGCCTGTGTTCTTGTGGGTAGAGGCATGCAGAACTGCATTATTTCTGCAGAATAGGAGTCCACACAGAGTGCTTGGACGAGTTATATTAGAGTCTTTCATAGGCAAGACGCCTGATGTTTCTTACTTACACATGTTTGGCACAAAATTTTATTGCCATGTAGCCAAAGAGAGCAGGAAGAAGCTGGAGACCATAGCTAAAAGGGGATTTTTCGTGGGTTACAGTGAGACATCTTAGGCATACAGGGTTTACATACCATCACTCAAGAAGACAATTATAAGGCAAGATGTGAGGTTTGAGGAGGGAAGAGCTTTGAGGGATTCCTTGGAGCGAGGGCAGGTTGGAGTACCTGAGGAGGAGCTACTTGCTCCCAAGCAAGGGCCTCAACTGGGATCACAGATTGAGTTGCAACCAGGTGGCAAGAGGGCCACATATTAGGATGACAAGAAGTCATTATAGGATGAGGAGAGACCTGGACGAGTGGAGGCAACCACTTAGTTAGTGACTCCCAACACAGGGAGGAAGAGAGCCAAGTGGGCTAAGAGGTTGATTCAGGAGGCCTAGGAGTAAGTTGAGACTCCTAGCTCTATGTTCAGGTAGAGTAAGCAGCCATAGAGGTACACTAAGTACATGGCACTGATGACTGAGTTTTTGGACACAAAACCTTCTTGTTATGAGGTGACAACCTCTTGGCAGGATGCTGTGGTGGAGGAATATTCCTCCATCATGAAGAACGATGTTTGGGAGATTGTGCCATGGCCAAAGGGAGAATGATTAGTAGGCTCATGTTGGATGTACAAGGTGAAGCATGGAGTAGATGGGACTGTGGAGAAGTACAAAGCTAGGTTTGTGGCCAAGGTGTTCTCATAGGTTGAGGGCATCGACTATGAGGAAACATTCGCTCTAGTGGTACGTTATTCATCCATTAGGACGCTTTTGGCACTTGCAATTCAGATGGGGTGGAAGATCCACCTGATGGATGTGAAGACATTTTTCCTCAACGGGGTGGTTGAGGAGGAGATATATATGGAGTAACCAGAGGGGTTTGAGACTTTCAACAGAAACACTCACGTCTATTTGCTAAAGAAAGCTCTTTATGGGCTCAAGAAGGCTCCGAGAGCATGGTACACTCGCATTTACAACTATCTTCAAGGATTGGGCTTCATTAAGACTAAGGTGGATGCCAACCTGCACTACATAACAGTTGGAGGGCTTCCGCTCATTCTAGTGATCTATGTTGACGATCTTATTTTGACTGGAGCAGACAACTCGATTCAGGATTGCAAGGCAGACTTTGCAAGGGAGTTTGAGATGAAGGATATAGGGTTTATGCACTATTTCATCGGGCAGGAGGTATGGCAGGGTGAATGAGAAATCTTCTTGGGGCAGGGGATGTACACTACAAAGATTCTCAGGAGGTTTCATATTGCAGGCCCATGACCACTCCTCTAGTCACAAATCGGAGGAAGGTAGATGCTACCAGAGCAGAGCGAGTAGATGCTACATTGTACTTGCAACTCATCGGGTCATTGTTGTACTTAGTTAATACACGACCTGATATTTGTTTTGCAGTGAACTAATTGAACCAGTTCATGATGGATCCCACTAGAGTTCACTATGTTGCTGTGAAGCATGTTTTGAGGTATCTGAGAGGCACAACAAATTATGGATTATGGTACAAACATGTTGATGGAGTGAGACTTCACAGATGTAGATTGGGCAGGGAGTTCCATAGATCAGAAGAATACTTCATGTTGCATCTTCAAAGTTGGATTATCTGTTGTTTCTTGGTTTAGCAGGAAGTAGAGATTAGTTGCACTCAATTCAGTAGAGGTTGAGTACATGGCTGCCAGTTTGGTAGCATGTGAAGCTATCTTGATGAGGAAGTTGCTTGTGGGACTTTTCAGGCAGGGGATGGAGCCTACTATGATACACTGTGACAATTAGAGTTGCATCAAGCTCTTCGATAATCCAGTGTTTTATGATCGCTCCAAGCATATTGAGATAAGGTATCATCATCTCAAGGACCGTGTATAGAAAGGGAGAGTGAAGTTACCGTGCATTCCAACAAAGGAGCAGACAACGAATATCTTGACCAAGGCATTGGTAAAAGGCAGTTTTGTTTATTTCAGAGATAAGTTATGAGTTGTGGAGATTCCCTTCCTTGCTAAGAGCGAGTGTTGAAAATGTAGCGTGGAAGGTCTTATGGCTTATGCTTTAGCTAGTGAAGAACACAAATTTGTGCTTTCTTTAGCATGAGTGCGAGCTCATGAGATAGACTTCAGTTATGATGAGTCTATTTCCAGTTTATTGGAATGATCGTTAAGATTGCATGCGTAGTGTTGGAGCTTTATTTACATGTAGTCTTCTTCAGTTTGACTATAGAACAAGGTGGCAATTACAAGTTCAGTTAGAACGAGTTGAGACTTTAGTCTTGATTGAAGGGAGAATGATTTATGACTCCAGAGCTGACTGGAGAGAGAACGAGTATAACTCTCAGTTAACTCGCAATCATAACTTGAATTTCTAAATTGAATTGGGCCTTCCTGCATGCTCAAATTTTATCTATAAAGAGGAGGACAAAGGCACATAATTCACAAGTTTTGTGAGATCATTCTTTGTGTGGGAGGTGCACATTCTTGAGGAGCAAGTGTGCATAAATTTAGGAGATTTGTGCAAGGAAATAGGGGCCAAGTGCACTAGGAAATAGGAGGCCTAGTGTGCTTGGAAATAGGTCCAAGTGCGCAAGGAAATAGGGGCTTCTAGTGCGTCGGAAATAGGAGCAGGGATCAGGAATTCTTTAGGGAAAGTCCAGGCTATTCAGCAGGAGAACAAATGTGTTCTCAGAGACAGATTGCTTTGTAATAGATCCAATTGCTCAAGAACTATCATAAAATACCACAACAAAGAAAGTAGGTTTCCCCTTTTGTGTTTCCTGGGTAGTACAAGTGTGTCAATTTGTGTGAATGTGTTTTTATCTGTCTTATTTTCTGCTGCTTATAAATTGTTAAGAAACTCTGTATCTTGGTGAAAGTAAATCTGGTTTCAGTTTCCAGTGGACTTGTTTTCAGTAATTCATCTAAGTAGTTGCAAAGTTTCAAGGAAAATTAACAAAATGATAGTACACAATGATTTATGCCCAAACTTGTTTCTTATCAGTCCATTAGTAAGAAAAGTCACAGGGCTCCCGTACCAGGGATAATGGCCATTTATATCCCTGTACAATGCTAAATAATCAGGTCAATCATTTGACCAAAAACTCCTAAGGTGGATGCCAATTCCCTTTAGATCCAATTGCTCAAGAACTATCATAAAATACCACAACAAAGAAAGTAGGTTTCCCCTTTTGTGTTTCCTGGGTAGTACAAGTGTGTCAATTTGTGTGAATGTGTTTTTATCTGTCTTATTTTCTGCTGCTTATAAATTGTTAAGAAACTCTGTATCTTGGTGAAAGTAAATCTGGTTTCAGTTTCCAGTGGACTTGTTTTCAGTAATTCATCTAAGTAGTTGCAAAGTTTCAAGGAAAATTAACAAAATGATAGTACACAATGATTTATGCCCAAACTTGTTTCTTATCAGTCCATTAGTAAGAAAAGTCACAGGGCTCCCGTACCAGGGATAATGGCCATTTATATCCCTGTACAATGCTAAATAATCAGGTCAATCATTTGACCAAAAACTCCTAAGGTGGATGCCAATTCCCTTTAGATCATCTTTTGCCCAAATACACCAAACAATAATTTACATACCAAGTAATTCCTTGCAGCCCTTGGTTAGCCCTAACAATTCGGTCTTGGCTGCAGTTAATGTCCTTCAAGTTGTGGCCCCTCCTTTTGGAGCCTTGTTCAAGCCTCGACCCTACGGGCCTGAATTTCTCTTGCTGTGGCCTCTAACCAGGCCTCCAAACTTAACTGCCCTACCTCTTCTATCTGCAACTTGCACACAAAACACTGTCCAGCTGTCCTAGAACTCCGTCTTCTTCTTTAGGCCAGAATTTCCTCACAATGGTCCTTTCGCTACTGCAACTACTTTTGTTGCCTTTGTCACCACACCCAAGAAGAAATGATCCTTGATTTCTCGTGTCTCCAAACCTTTCCATTGGTTTATTATTTACTTGTCCTTAGGTCTCTGAGTAAGCCCTCCTTTACTTCAAGAGCCCTCCAACTCAACCTTTACATTAAACTAGAATTTCCTTGGGTTCCAAGCCCAAACCTTTGGGTCCAAAACCCCAAACTCGGGAGCAATGCACACACAGCCACTTTGTGGGTGTTTCTCTCTCACAAGCCTAGAACCAAGGGCATGTGAGAGTACCTCCCGACTACCTAATCTCAACACTCCCTCTTAGTGAGGGAGGTACTTTGATCCCTTGGAAGTCTATCTTCTTCCCACACTGGAACACGATCCTCTTCCACGACTGGTCTCCAACATTCATCATACACTTCACCTTCCATCACAGAAGGAAAACCTGCTGCCAGAACAAAACCCTTCTTGGAAGTGTCCTTGCTACTAGAAGTTGTAGAAAATATTGTGTCCTATAGCTCCACCTGATTTCAATTTGTTTTAGAAATAATGTTTAATGCCCACATCCCATGGTTAAATGGTGATTTAAACACGAATATAAAATCTCAATAGAAACACATGGGCCTACCTCTACTTTTCACTTTCACTTTTAGCTGATAATAATTTTCACATGCGTACACAAATTTGGACACATGGATTTTTAGTAAATCACAGACCTTGGAAAAACTGTGAAGGGAAAACCAATTTGGAAGAGGATTTTATTTTGCTTTTCTTAGAGAATTTATTACAACATTAAATACACAACACAGGTTACCTATCTCTCCCTTGAAATTTGAGTTAGTCCTCTAGAAATTCATGCCACTATCTGGAAATGTGTGCCACTGTCTAGCAATCACTTCCTAGGAAATTGTGCCACTGTTCAGACTTTCAGATCTAGAAAATCATGCCACTGTTTAGTACTGAGACCCCAAAATTTGTGCCATTGCTCAGGAAATTCCTCCTTGAATTTCAGGCCGCAAACTCATAATTTCTGCCTTGAAATTCATGTCAGTCAGCCCAACATTTAATGCACTGAATCTCCGTGATTTTAGCGTTGAGTTGATTGCTGTCCCTCTATTTCAATGTTTAGTTTCCTAGATTTTCGTTCCTGTCAGACCACCTTTTTTGCCTGGAAATTTGCGCTGGAAACTCTGCCTTTACCTCAGGTTGCGTGCCACTATCTCAGGCTTCAAACTTGAGCCTGAGTGTGGTCCTCTCCTTGTTGCAATTCTATCTCTATTTCAGCAAATGCTATCTCAGCTTGTCCTCTTGACTTCTCCTCTTCTCCTCGTCACTTGTCCAATTCTACACTTGAAGAATGAATGCCTCCTTTTCCTTTTTCCTCCTTTTTAGTCTCATAACGATGAGAAGCCCTATCCCTAGCATCAAGGGCTGAGATTAGATCTCAGCTCTCCTTGATCAAGTGTGGAGATCTAATCTCCCATTGACCCCCTCTTATGTCTCCCCCTTCATTAATGAGCCTCCCTAGTCACTTTAATAGCCTTTTGTACCTTGTACCTTTTCCCTCATAAGGTCACTTTAAAAACATAAAGTCACTTTAATATAATAAAGTACAATGTACTTTTAGTACCTCATAAAGTGACTAAAAAGTCACCTGACTTAAATAACTTATAAAGTCACTAAAAAGGTGGGTTCACTTTGTGTTCATAGGCTTAGGAAAATAACACTAAGAAACACCTCCTCTGTACCTTTTTTCAACAGAAGCTTCTTGCTTCTTCTTTTCCAGATAGGCCAATAAGCCATTCTATGGCTCCTTCTTCTTAGATGTGGAGGTCTCCTTTATTGCGTTCTTATGGGGTTGTTGACACTCCCTCTAAATTTGTGAACTCCCTCCGAGTCTCAGAAACCTTCTTGCTTCCTTGGTCAATAGGTTTTCCCTTAAGCCTGTAAAGACCATTCTCTCTAACTCCAAGAACCACTCCTGGGCTAGAGTTAGATGCACTAGGCTTGAGCATCACTTTTCCATTTGGAAAAATAACATCAGACCCCTTTGCCTCAATTCTGAGACTGAAAGCAAACTACATCTAAGCTCTGGTACCCAAAGTACATCCTGGACTCGCAGTAATTCACCTGACTTCATCTTGAATGGTTTAGTCCCTATTCCTTTGACTTCATGCTGACTCTTATCACCAATCTTCACATGTAACTTAGAGTCCTACTCGGTTAGGCTCTCAAATACTTCTCGTAATGCTGTCATATGCTTTGACGCTCCGTTATCTATGAACCAAGCACCCTCATGAATGGTGCTCTTGGAGAAATGAGAGATTAGAGAAAACTCTTTGTCAAATCTCTTAGTGAACTCATCCTCATCGACTGTAGCTGGAGCAACCATTGCCATCTCAGGCTTCTCATTCCCTCCTTTCTTCTTCTTGTGTGGACACTTGCTGGCATAATGGCCGTACTCTTCACATGCAAAGCATTTCACCTTGCTTAGGTCCTTGATGATGAACTTCTCTTTGCCCTTCTTTAGCTTACTAGCAAGAGCAACATTCTCTGCATCAGTCTTCTGCTGAAGTTCCTCATATATGAAATCATCCCATAACTTGTTCCAATTTGGAAGATTATCCAATGAAACGACTCCTTTGATGAATGGCTTCCACTGCTTTGAGAAGCCCTTTATTGGAGTCCTCACCAACTTTGGTTCTTCCACATTGGCCCCAAGCTACAAGCTCATCACTAACTTGTGAAATCTTTGTGAGATACGAAGTCACGTTCTTTGAACTTCCCATCTTGATGTCCTTGAGCTTCTATCTCAGTACCATCTTTTGGTTTTCATTCTTGTTCAGAAACAATACTTCAAAGCTTCCCACATGTGCTATGCAATGTTCTTTCTGGTGAAATGAGGTATCAAGTGATTCTTGACTCCATCAAGAATGATCAGCTTGGCCTTTGCATTTGCTAAGGTGTTTATGGCCAACTCTGCTGCATCAAATGGTGCCTTGATTTCAGTGTTGGCATAATCCCATAGATCATTCGCCATCAACACTAGCTTGATCATTTCCTTCCACGGAACATAGGTGGAAAGGCCTTCCAACCAGTCCTCAAACCTCAATCCAGAAATTGTTTTGATGAGCCGCTCTTCCTTCAAAAGCAAGACAACTTGGCTCCCTCTTAGAGCTGCTACTTGTGCATAACTCTGACCCAACTGCTTTTCAAAGTAGCTCTTATACCATGTTAGAAATCCATGCGCTCTATGTCTGGTCTATGCCTTAGCTAGGAAACATAAACACACTAGCAGTGCCTTACTTTAAAAATTTTGCACAACAGAAATATAACAACAATCAGATCAATGGTAGTACACAATGATTTATGCCCAAACTTGCTTCTTATCAGTCCATTAATAAGAGAAATCATAGGGCTCCCATACCAGGGATAATAGCCCTTTATTCTCTGTACAATGTTAAATAATCAGGTCAATCCTTTGACCAAAAACTCCTAGGGCAGAGGCCAATTCCCATAGGTCCTCTTCTGCCCAGAATACACCAAACAATAATTTACATACCCTACCTCTTTTGTTGCCCTACATCTTCTGCTTGCGACCTGCACACAAAACACTGCCCAACTGTCCTAGAACTCGGTCTTCTCCTTTAGGCCGGAATTTCCTCACAGCTGTTGTTTCACTGCTGTGGCTCTTTTTGCTTCCTTTGTCACCGCACACAAGAAATGATCCTTGATTTCTCTTGTCTCCAAACCTCTCCATTGCTTTGTTATTTATACTTGTCCTTAGGTTTCTTAGGAAGCCTTCCTTTCCTTCAAGAGCTCTTCAACTCAACCTTTACATTAAACTAGAATTTCCTTGGGTTCCAAGCCCACTCCTTTGGGTCCAAAATCCCAAACTCAGGCGAAAATCTCATACAGTCACTTTGTGGGTGTTTCTCTCTCACAAGCCCAGCACCAAAGGCATGCGAGAGTACCTCCCGATGCTACCTAATCTCAACACATATATGTAGTGTAGATACCTTGTGACATTTCTCTCTTTTTCCAAAAATATTGCCAAAGAAAATATCATGCAATGTTACAACTTTCTAGGAAAGTTTCATATGGCTAGGGTGATATAATTCTTTTTTGTTTAAATTTCTTGATTCAACAATATGGCAATACTGTTTTGCCTTTATTGTGATGAATTGTACATGTAGTGTCCTTTTAAGGGGTTTGTGACAAATGCACTTGAGTCTTGAATGTGCTACTTTAGGGACAATAAGGACATATTATTGCTGAGAGATGGCAATAAATCGCGTTACTTTTTTATGAATCTAAAAATATCCATTAATTATAAAATATAATTATCCAGAGGATCAGTATACTCTTGAGCTGATATTCAAAAGTACTTCAATATAACATCCTTAATTTATAGTGGGAATCCTAAACATGTGACCATGTCTTTTACTGTCCTCTTCTGGATGCCCTTTTCAACTTCTTCTTGCTCTGTTGGAGTGGCCACCAAACTCTGTAGGTAGCCTCTAACTTTGAATTGGTCCTATTCATCAGCCTTGCAATCTTTGTCTGAAAAGTAGACACGAGATCTGGATAACGATTGCATTTCTCTGTAACAAGAAACTATAGTCTTCATGCCCTGCAACTCCACCGGGATTTTATTATGTAGGAAATATAGTTTCCTTTCTGCTTTTCCAACCTGCCTTAGAACCTCATTCAGATTTTTGCTCTCTTTTATCAAGGTAAATATTAGCTTATTAATGGTCAATTAGGTACTAGAATTGGGCATTACTAAAGTCAGTTGGGCTTTAGTTTGTTTCACTTTAGTAGTGTATTTTGGTCTATCCCACATTCATAAAGTGGATTGACTTGACTCCACTGTGTAACATATATAAGAAAGTTTTCATTTTCTCACTATTCACTCAATACAAAAAACTCTTTTAAGAGTTTTCTTGGTTTCTTTATGTGCTCAGTCTCTGTAATATGGTATTAGAGCCAATTTAATCCACTAAGTATGCTTTTCTCTTGCATCATATGATGATATAGAGAATCAAAAAAGTGTGATTAGCTTGAGTGTGTGAAAGCGTGAAGACCTAGGGACTACTCTCAGTAGACACAGACTGAGGGATTGCTAGCTTATCACATTGAAGAGCCAAAAGATTTTCATTGAAACCAGGGATTGCTTCTTTTTTTATGAAGCAAGGTACAATGTTTTTCAGGTGTTGTTTTCTGCCATCATTTCCAGAGATCATACGATACAAAAATACATTTGTACACTTGTATGGAATCATACACAATCTATACGGAATTGCTTAGTAAAGTGAAGAAAAATTTGATTCATGGCCCATAATATCTTATTTCTTAGTTTTCTTGACATTATAAATGAATTGAAAGCAAATTGACGCTGTTTTTTTCCTATATTGGTGCCCAGATTTGCAGATCTGGAAGTTTTAGTCGCTGCTTTATTATTTTTCAGTGGATCAAAGGAGAAATTGGCTTTTTTGATGCTGGTTGTTAGTCATTTGACTATTTTTGAGCTATTTGAAGGCAAATCTGTTTAGATTTGTGATGTTTCAGCTATTGCTACTCAAATCTTGTTAAATTGGCAACTAGGGCCAAATTCCACCTTGGGACAACTCATTTGATGAATATGATGATTGCATTGGATTCCTCTTTTCGAGAGGTCCAAGACTGATATAAAGATCATTTCATTCGGACAAGCAGAAGTGTGATTTTGAATTTATGTCCACACATGTGCAAATTGTTCAGGTCGGTCTCAGCTTAATGTAGGCTCAAGAAGCCCAAGGGATAAACGAATTGAAAGCAAATTGACGCTGTTTTTTTCCTATATTTGTGCCCAGATTTGCAGATCGGGAAGTTTTAGTTGCTGTTTTATTATTTTTCAGTAGATCAAAGGAGAAATTGGCTTTTTTGATGCTGGTTATTAGTCATTTGACTATTTTTGAGCTATTTGAAGGCAAATCTGTTTAGTTTTGTGATGTTTCAGCTATTGCTACTCAAATCTTGTTAAATTGGCAACTAGGGCCAAATTCCACCTTGGGACAACTCATTTGAAATTTTGATGTATATGATGATTGCGTTGGATTCCTCTTTTCGAGAGGTCCAAGATTGATATAAAGATCATTTCATTCGGACAAGCAGAATTGTGATTTTGAATTTATGTCCACACATGTGCAAATTGTTCAGGTCGGTCTTAGCTTAATGGAGGCTCAAGAAGCCCAAGGGATGTGTCTCTTCACCCACAATGAAGTGTATAAATAGAAGAAACCTCACACCTCATTTGGACATCATTCACTCACACATTTCTCCTCTCTCTTCATCAGATTGGTTCGCACAACTTGGGCAGCCTCTATCTCTCTTTCACACATGCGGCTAGGACGACAGATTTCTGGGCTAAATCACTGAACCGAAATTGCGAAATTTCAGACTGTTTGCCCAGTGTTGACCGAAGCTGTTTAGACCAAATTTGACTGCGGTTTTGAGGGCAGAATTTCGATTTCTCTAGGTCGCATTGAATGGCATAGAAAACGCGGATTTTGGAGCTGTTTGACCTGCATTGACTGCAGACCTGTTTGACCGCAGAGCTGACCGCAGTTTGACCAGAGTTTTTTAACTGCTTTGGATTGATTTTGACCACTGTTGAAGGCCGAATTGGACTGCCTTTGACTGAGCTTCAGAGGAGTTGATTTACTACTGTTTTGACTAAAGTTGACTTTTTGGTTAGGAGTGAAGTTTGACTGCAGAATTTGACATGGCTGATTTGACTTTGTATTGGGCTAGTCTATTTGACTTGTGTACTCTCTCTCTATACTGAACTATTGAATAATAATTAAGAAGATTTGATCAAAGGGTTTTCCCCACATTGGGTTTTTTCCTTGGCATCCGTCAAATCTGGTATCCTCTTGTTTTGGCTTGTCTTCTGCATTTGTTTTATGTTTGTAACGAATAAAATATATAAACATAATGTAAATGATAATAATCATAATTAATTATTAGTTAAGTAGTAATAAGGTTGAAGAGGCATGTCTAATTGAGACATGACTCTTCATGAAGAGACGCTTGGTATATAAGCAAGCCTCTCGTTCTCATTTGTAAATCATTCTTATTCTTATTCGCATATTTAATATATAATATTTGTATCCTCATGGATATATTTATATTCCAAGTCTTTTGGAGTAATTAATTTGTAGAAGAAACTTTCTTCACTTCATTTGGTATCAGAGCAATTCGGTCCTCTAGGTTGCTTAACCGGTGCACAGAGCTCATTCTCCGATCCAAGTCTTTGGCTATCGACTCTTCGTCAAATTTATTGTTGTTGCAGTTCAAGTTTTTCGCTAAATATTTGCGAGTTTCTCCTTTTCTCCGTTTTTCTAGGCCTTTGGCCATAAAAAAATAAAATATATAAAAAAGAAGAAAAAAAAAAAGTAAAAAAAAAAACAAAAACGGATACAAAATCTCATACCAAGTATATTTAAAACTTTTTATGTGAAGAAGCCCGTGGGTTTAAAAACAACCCATGGTAATAGCCCATGGTATTTTATAAGTTAAAGAAAAAGGAGGGATACAAAAGCTCTTACGTGAAAGGTAAATATTACTTTTTACAGGAGGTTTTAAAAACAACCCATGGTAATAGCCCATGGTATTTTAAAAGTTAAAGAAAAAACAGGGATACAAAAGCTCTTACGTGAAAGGTAAATATTACTTTTTACTTGAAAAGTAATGTGAACATTGTGACCGTGTCATATGAAAAGACGTGACCTTTATATTTATTAAGTGTGGTGACATCATAAAAGTTTATATTAAGTGTGACTTTTATATTAAGAGGGGTGACATTAAAAGTTATCAAGGGAGTAATTAAGTATATAAAAATGGGACCAATTTATTATTTAAAAAAGGAAGTGAAACTATTATTATTATAAGATAATAAAGTTATTTTAAAAAGGGTCTTAATATAAAGAAATACATACACATATAGAGGGCAACAATATAAAGGAGTATTTTTTTAATAAAGGAGTATTCAAGTTTTAACAATCCACATTAAGGAGAATATTTGAAAAATATATATAGAAGAAATAAGTGATATTTTATAATAAAAATAGCTCTAGTTGACATATTGTTACGTAAAAACATCAAGGCAAAAATGGAGACTAGTAATGAAAGGTTTCCTGAAACCTGTAGTACATGTGTTTGCACACTATTTAAAATCAAAGGATCACTCGCAAGAAGAGACATTATAATCTCTATCAGTCCTACTGAAAGAAGTAATTATGTTAGTCCTAAATGTGCTAATCAATTGGTGATTCCTGAATCAAATATAGTTGAAACAAATATTTTTGGCAAACAATACGATATAAACAATCTACACATAAATATTGGAGATTATACTTTTACCTCACAATTCACCATGCAAACCTTATCTTTTAACGATAGTGACATTGTTTTGGGATCACCGTGGATAAAAACTCTAGGCTCCTTTATTCTAAATACTAAGAAAAAGTTTTTAACATTTTCTTAAAAGAAAAAGAAAATAACACTCCAAGATGTTACACTGAAACCTAATTCAGTAACACCAGAAGATATATCGGATATTTCAAAAGTAATTTCTCAAGAAGGTAAAAAAGTATTACAAAATATGCAAAATGAAATTGACAAAACCACTATTGACAAAGATGAAGAAGTTTCTCGACTTAAAAACCATAGTGAAAAATTATTGACGCAAATTAAGAAACTTAAGAAGGATAAGAAGTCATTAGAAAACAAGGTACAACAATTTATTGAAAAAGAAGTATCAAATGTAGGAATTGAAGTTGATGACAAAACAACAAATACCGATCCAGTGAATATGACAACTCAAGAAGACAAGTCAGTTGAAGAAACGACACACGTAGATGTTGCAGTTCAGACAATCAACATCCCAAGTGAATGTTCCATAACCATCTCAACACATCTTTGCCAGAAGAAAATATAAAAATTGGCACATGCCCAGTAAGGAGAAATCAAACCAAAAAAGTTCCATATTGGCATCCGAATCATGAGAACAAACGAATCAACCATGCTACATATTTAAACCAGTCAGAACCGAAACAACAAACTGATGTTTCGAATAATAGTGATGTAATCTCAATCTAGTCTTATGCTAACAAGTCGTTACACAATTTCAGTGATCAAAGTACTATACAGAAGATTAATCTGGGATGGTCCGATCCCTTCTCAGTGCGACAATTCTGTTTGTCACTAAGAAGATCATATCAACTTGTATCGATCAAGATGACTGTTCCAAGACAGAAAGACGTTTGAAGCCGAAAAAGAGATCAAGCCTTTTGTCATCGACAAGCTTTGAGGACAAAGCTTTTTGAGGAAGGAGGCAATGTAACGAATAAAATATATAAATAATATAAATATAATGTAAATGATAATAATCATAATTAATTATAAGTTAAGAAGTAATTAGGTTGAAGAGGCATGTTTAATTGAGACATGGACTCTTCATGAAGAGACACTTGCTTGGTATATAAGCAAGCCTCTCGTTCTCATTTGTAAATCATTCTTATTCTTATTCTTATTCACATATTTAATATATAATATTTGTATCCTCATGGATATATTTATATTCCAAGTCTTTTGGAGTAATTAATTTGTAGAAGGAACTTTGTTCGCTTCAATGTTCTATCTGCATTTACTGTCAATGTGATTAATGGTTAATGTGATTGCTACTGGAAATAATTGGAAATTGTTATTGCACTACTAAAGGAACCTTGAAGTAAATTGTGCTAACTTCTAAGCATAGAACATACCATTGTTATCTAAAATTAATAGATCTTAAGTAATTTTGAGTTGATTTGGGGCTGTTCTCACAAATCTGCATGCTTCTTCGCTGTATGTGGCTACTAAAGCTCAATGTTATTAGAATTGGCGGAACCGATTAGTTCGGCCCCCAAATTGGTTTGGTTGGAGGTTCGGAACTGGAAAAGGCTGGTTTGGTATCGAACCGATTGATTTTGTACATATCAATATGGTGCGGCTTGGAACAACTAAAAATGGATTTTTTAATCTAATTTAATTTTTTGAGGTGGCCTACATCTAAGGGAACCCTGTTGATTTTTAATGTACCTTGGACAAGTGGTTTCCCATGGGTTAGTCTCTGGAAAAGTGTCCAAAATAATTTTTTTTCCCGAGCGTGACTTTATAAAGTGAAAGTGACTTTCTAAGTGGTAAAGTCAATGTTAAATTATAAAGTGAAAAGTGACTTTAGACATAAAGTACAATGTGGGTACTTTATTTAATGGGTGAGTTAAAAAATAGAAGGTGAGAATTAAATGCATATTTATTCTCATCCCTTGATCTAAATGAATTTGAGCCATTAGATCTTAGAGTTGCCCAAAAGTCATTTAGGGAAACAAAAGGGGGAAAAGAAAAGAGAGACTGCATTCATTTTTCATGAGCATATTGGAGAAAGGAGGCTGAGAGCTAGAGAAAAGTTCTGAAGGAGAAATTTGTTGCAGCAAGCTGAAGGAGTGATTTCTGGGCAAAGCTGGGCATGGAAATCAAGGTTTAGAAGACCACAAAAGGTACAATACGAACAACATTGAATGTTGTGCGCTGCATGCCATTCGAGAGAAGTTTCTGTTTTTTTTTTTTTTTTTTTTTTTTAATATTTATTTGAAAAAAATTCGTACAATCCGTATAGCGGTATGGAAATCTGTACAGTCCGTACAGTTGTATCTGTACAATACATAATTTCAGCTTCAAGTGGTCACGAAAATCGAGTCAAAGTGGGCACAGTTTTCAAGGATTTTTGGGTTGAAGAGATAAGTTGTATTTTGTTGTTTTGTTTTGTCTACAAATGTATTTTTCCTCAACTTGAGAGATAAACAAATTTGAAGAGCTCTCTAACAGGTTCTTCCCAGAGAAGGTTGATTGGATTTTTTCAATGGGTCTAAGTTGACCAAAAATTTGTGTATATTTTATGTGTGTCGCTGGTTTGGTTATGTCCATATTTATTTTCAGTATGTGTTGACAGTGCCATGTGTTTTAATCTAAAAATATCATTTCCAAAATTCTATATGTTGAATGTATGTTTATGGGAAAGGGCATTTAACTGAGTGAGAGTGATAAGGTGAAATTAAAACCGGGTTGGAATTGTCGGAAATTGTTTTTTAGTCATCAAATTTCAACATTGTATCAGAGCTATAGGTTGAAAATTGCAGTTTGAACAACAGACATTAGTTTGGGACAACAAACAGTGCTTTGGACAACAAACTGAATTTTTGAACAACAAACTCAATTTGGAGAGCAAACTGATATTTTGGGACAACAAGGTGAAATTTCACATAGACTGAACTTTTGGGACAACAATGTTTGCTGGAAAGTTCATTTCTGTGGCTTTGTAAATTTTGGATAGCAGTGATGGCCATGTTCTTAGGGATAAAGGACGCACTAGATGGGATATCCAACTACATTGTTTGGAAGGACATAATTCAAACAGTGTTTGAGGAGGCAACAATTTGGGACATAGTGCAGAAAGTTTTTGTACCTCTTACTGCTGCAGATGAACTTGCTAAATTCATAAAAAATAATGCAAAGGCAAAAAGGATTTTGATGGACAGTCTGAAGGATCATGTGGTTCCTCATGTGAGTAGAAACACATATGCATATCAGATGTGGACAGCTCTAACCACTCTCTATTAGAGTACCAATGAGAGCAGGAAGATGGTACTCAAAGAACAATTGAAGAACATCAGGATGACAAAGGCTGAAAGTGTAGTTCATTATCTTGGCTGGGTCAAACATGTACATGATGATTTGACTGCTATTGGTGAGAGAGTTGTACCCATAGAGTTAGTCAGGATCACTGTAGCAGGACTTCCTAAATCTTGGAGGTCTTTGGAGATGTTGTTACCTGTAGGGAGAATCTTCCCAATTGGGACAGAGTCTGGGATGATTGTGTGCAGCATGAGCTACGGAAGACTGACAGTGGTGGGGTGAAAATAACAGATGAGGAGGATGTAGCCTTGACAACCAAGGGGAAGAACAAAGGGAAGGCAAAGAAAGGGGCCTCATCAGATGGGGCTAAGGGAAAGGAGAAGAAGAAGAAGAAGAAAGATATGGATATATCATATGTCCAAAGTCAAATGTTGGGCATGTCAGAAGATGGGACACTACGCTACTATGTGTCCTGAGAAGAAGAACAAGGGGAAGAAGGGTACTGTAGCTTCAACAGAGGTTGAGTAGTTTGCTTCATAGTTTGACTAGGACTTTGCATTTATTACTTCTACATCTAGTAGGAGTACATCATCCGATGTGTGATACATAGACAACGGGGATTCCCGCCATATGACAGGTGCACGTGAGTTCTTTTCAGAGCTTGCAGAGAGGGCACTTGATATTGAGATTGTACTAGGAGATGATCGCACTGTGAGAGTTGTTGGTGTGGGGACTGTGACCTTTGAGAGGGAGGCTTTGACTCCTTTGAAGGTCATGGATGTTTTATATGTTCCGGGGATGAAGAAGAACTTGATTTCGGTGTCTGCTATGGAGGAGAAGGGGTTTGACGTCACTTTCTCGGGAGGGCAGGTATTGATACATCCCAGGGGAGCTTCCATCACTTCGGTTAAAGTGATTGGAGTCCGCTCTGGGAAACTATACAGGTTCAGTTTTCAGTCGGCAGGAGCATTGGTGAGTAGCACATCTAGTAGCACTCACACTAGTACCACCAACAGTAGAGACTTGTGCGAGTTATGGCATCAGAGAATGGCGCATATGCATCATGGAGCTTTGAGAGTACTGAGAGAGATCACTACTGGAGTTCCTGATTTTAGTGTCGAGCATTATGAGGTCTGCAGAGGGTGTGCTTTGGGAAAGTACACCAAGTTACCATTCCTAGTGAGCGACCACAGATCTACAGGTATACTAGGCTTGATTCATACTGATGTTAGTAGCCGTATGTCTCATGTGTCTTTGGGTGGTTATGAGTATTATGTTATATTCATTGATGACTAGTCTAGGAGGAGTTGGATATATTTCTTGAAGACAAAGGGCGAGGTCTTCAATCGCTTTAAAGAGTTCAAAGCTCTTGTGGAAAAGCAGACAGGTAAGAAGATTCGGGTCTTGAGATCAGACAATGGTGGTGAGTACACCGATGGTGGGTTTTTTGACTTCTGTGCACAGGAGGGCATTAGGAGAGAGTTCATGGTTCCTTACAAACCCCAACATAAGGGGGTGTCTGAAAAGAAGAACAAAGTTATTGTTGGGGATGCTAGAGCGATGATTCATGATTAGGGGTTGCCTTTGTTTTTGTGGGCTAAGGCATGCATACTACTGTTTATCTTCAGAACAGGAGTCCTCACAGAGTATTGGGGAATATGACTTTGGAGGCTTTCAATGGAGAGAAGCCTCATGTGGCACCTCTTCGTATCTTTGAATGTATCACATATTCTTATATCCCCAAGGAGGAGAGGACGAAGCTGGAACCCATAACAGAGAAGGGTATCTTTATGGGTTAGATCAAGACTTCGAAAGCCTATAAGATCTTCATTCCTTCTAAACAGACAATGGTGATTAGGAGGGATGTGAAGTTAGAGGAGGAGAGGGCCTATCGGAGATCACAAGAGTATGATGAGAGAGAGTCAGAGACTTCTCCTCAGAAGGGAGGTCAGGTATAGGGAGCAGGACCTCAAGGTTCTGGATCGATTGGTACAGGAGGTACTTTAGTGTCAGTGACATCCGGGGCACCAATGGCGAGTTCACCGAGCACTTCTTTAGGGAGTCCACTGGTACAGAGTTCACATGGCACTTCAGCGAACACAGGCACAGGTATCAATACAGGTTCTTTGAGGACAGGTGTTGGTACAGGCACACCAGGGTCAGTTGGTAGACCTTTAGGTTCACCAGACTTGGGAGTAGAGGATGAGGTTCCCTATGGGGGAGCTTCTTTAGGGAAGAGGAGGCCCAAGTGGCTTTAAGACAACTTGAAGGAAGCGGAGCCTGTTGGTCCTCCGAAGAGGGTGAACAAGGAGAGTTTGCCACCTAAGCGGTTTTGTAGTTATGTAGCCCAGGCTACCAACATTGTTGACTCTGACCCTACTAGCTATGAGGAGGCTGCCAGCCAGGAGGTATGGAGAGGCTATGGTGGGGGAATATGCCTCTATCATTAAGAACAATGTTTGGGAAGTGGTGCCTAGGCCTGAGGGCAAGTCAGTTGTGACTTCCAGGTGGCTCTACAAGATCAAGCATGTTGTGGATGGTAGCATTGAGAAGTTCAAGGCGAGGTTTGTGGCTAGAGGGTTCTCACAGATAGAGGGAGTTGACTATGATGAGACCTTCGCCCCTGTAGCTCGATACACTTCTATCCGGTCCCTTATTTCTATTGTTGCAGAAATGGGTTGGCAGATCCATCAGATGGATGTGAAGACCGCATTTCTGAACGGAGTTATAGAGGAGGAGGTGTATGTTGAGCAACCGCAAGGCTTTGAGGTACTTGGGCGGGAGACCCATGTATGTCGATTGAGGCGAGCACTCTACGGACTTAAGCAAGCTCCGAGAGCTTGGTATTCGAGGATTGATACTTGCAGCGGATGGGTTTCACGAAGAGTGATGTAGATCCAAACCTATACTACATTGTTGCAGGGGATGCTCCGCTCATTCTTGTGTTGTATATCGATGATGTGTTCATTACTGGGCTAGAGAGACTGATTAGTGGTTGCAAGGAGGATCTTGCTATGGAGTTCAAGATGAAGGACATTGGGCTGATGCATTACTTTTTGGGGCTTAAGGTGTGGCAGGAGGGACATATCTTTCTGGGGTAGGGGCAATATGCTGTGGATGTGTTCAACAGATTTCACATGGCAGACTATAGACCCATGTCTACACCTATGATCACCAACTCGAAGAAGCTTCATGCTTCAGATTCTAGTTTGGTGGATCCCACATTGTATAGGCAACTTATTGGTTCCTTGATGTCTCTGGTCAACACTAGCCTAGATATATGCTTTGCAGTGAACACACTTAGCCAGTTCATGGTTGAGTCGAGGAAGGTGCACTGGGTAGCTGCAAAGCACATTCTTCGCTATGTGCAGGGGATTGTTGATTATGGTATGGACTATAGGCAGGGAGATGCAGTGAGGTTGGCAGGTTACAGATATTCAGATTGGGTAGGCTGTGCTTTTGACAGGAAAAGCACTTCAGGGCGTTGCTTTGGATTGGGTTTGACAGTTGTGTCGTGGTTCAGTCGAAAGCAAAAGTCAATTGCTTTTAGCTCTTCTGAAGCTGAGTATATGGCTGCTAGCCAGGCTAGTTGTGAGGCCATTTGGCTTCACGACTTGTTGTATGGCCTATTTGATCAGGAATTGAGATCGACGGTTATTCACTGTGATAATCAGAGTTGCATTAAACTCATAGAGAATACAATGTTTCATGACAGGTCAAAACACGTTGACGTCATATATCACTTCATCAGGGACTATGTTCAGAAGGGGTTAGTGAAGCTGGAGTATATATCAACAGATGAGCAAGTGGCTGATGTTCTCACAAAGTCCTTGCCAAGTGGCAAGCATGTCCATTTCAGGAACAAAATGGGTGTGGTGAGAAACAATTTGCTCGATAAGAGGGAATGTTGATTTTAAATGTACCTTGGACAAGTGGTTTCCCATGGGTTAGTCTCTACTCAGGGAAAAATGTCCAAAATAATTCTTTTCCTAAGTGTGACTTTATAAGTGGTAAAGTCAATGTTAAATTATGAAGTGAAAAGTGACTTTAGACATAAAGTACAATGTGGGTACTTTATTTAATGGGTGAGTTAAAAAATAGAAGGTGAGAATTAAATGCACATTTATTCTCATCCCTTGATCTAAATGAATTTGAGTAATTAGATCTGAGGGTTACCCAAAAGTCATTTAGGAAAACAAAAGGGGGAAAAGAAAAGAGAGACTGCATTCATTATACATGAGCATATTGGAGAAAGGAGGCTAAGAGCTAGAGAAAAGTTCTGAAGGAGAAATTTGTTGCAGCACGCTGAAGGAGTGATTTCTGGGCAAAGCTGGGCATGGAAATCAAGGTTTAGAAGACAACAGAAGGTACAATATGAACAACATTGAATGTTGTGAGCTACACGCCGTTCGAGAGAAGTTTTTGATTTCCCCGGCTACAACTGCGCTGTCCCTTCACAGTAACTGCGTGGGCTTGCATGGAGCTCTCCAAGGCTTTGCGTCAGCTCTGTGCTGGGTCTCTTTGCCTTTTGGAGCTCTGACGTCAACCCTCCCGGCCGATCCGACAGCTCCCCGACAAGTTTTAGACTTCTGATGGAAGACAACTCTTCCTCTGTGTTGGCCCTTCTGGATTTGCGTCAAGCATTGCGTGGGCCCTCCTGGCCCAGTGTCAGTCCTTCCTGGGTTTGCACTGCCTCCACTAGTACTTCTTTGCCTCTTTGTTGAGTATTCGTGGTCCCGAAAAAGATACTCCAACCCCAACTATCCTTGCCCCTCAACTATAAGAAATCTACTCGATCAAAATTTTCTCTTGAGAACTTCTCACTTCAAAAATTTGATCTCTTGATATCTCAGTGTGTTTTTGAAATGACCCTCGAGCCCCTTCTTATATCTTTTTGTTGGACAACCAACGACCTAGATTAACTCCTAATCAAAGGCTCAGATTGTTTTGGCTTGATCTTCATCTTCTTTAGAAGTTACATCCACAATTAGATTAATACCCATTAACTTCATTAAAAATATTAATTATTTTAATATAATCGTCTTTGGGTGGAATTTCCAAAACACTTTCTGGGTTCTTTGGAATACATGTGCCCAAGCCTCCCTACAAAATTTGAGGCCTAGAGCACATCCGATGCTACCCCAAATCAACACTCCCTCTTAGTGAGGAATGTGCTCTAGCAATATACTGCTGCTGCATACTGCTCTGACCCTGAAGCATTGTCCTCTGCGCTACTGATGTTTGACATGCTGTCCACCAACTACTGCGCTGCTGCTGTAACTGTACTGCTACCTTTGACACTGCCACTACCAATGCTACATTTGTACTACAACTCCCTCTCAAATGCTGCATTTGCTATGCTGCTAGCACGACCACTGCTAACACTGCATCTGTACTGCAACACAGTTGTTGAGAGAAGCAACTAAAAAACATCCAAAATTACTGAAATGTGTTCAGTATGATACCACGTGAATGCAGGAAATGACTACTGCTAGTCTCTGTGTTGACCCTCTGAATCTATTGTGTTGCTGCTAACCTCTGCTTTGTGCCATCTGCACTGCTGCCAACTCTACTCTACGCTATTCAGGCTCTGGCGCTCCTACCCATTGCAACTATCTCCCCGGCACCAACCGACTACTAGTCTCATCCTGCTGACTCTCTGAATCTATTGGTGTTCCCGCTAAGCAATGCTATTTGATCCAAGAGGTGGACTCCCTGCCAAGGACTACACTACGCTCATCTGTAGCTCTATGTCGTACTACAACTCCAAATCAACCCACCCTCCCTCCTGGAGGTATCTCCGCTGTCATGGCGAATACATCACTCCCTATTCGATCTTGGCATGTGCTACAACCTTAGGATCATGCTTCTGCATACTTATCTTTCTGTTCCTTCAAGGGACACTGGGATGCATAGTGGCCCATCTTGCCACATTTGAAACACTTCCACCTTAGGACAGACGCTCCTTCTTTACGTCTACTGTTTCCCCTGAGCACTGTCCCCTTTCGATGCAAGGGTTGCATTATCCTCCTTCTCCTTAGGCTTCGACCCACTGCTGCTGCTAGTTCCGTTGAGTTTGACCTTGACCAGGTCTCTCCTTAGCTCCTCTTGTTTTAGAGCTGCCCACATCTCATCCCAATTTGGCAATGTTGCTCTGCCCAGGATACTCTGGAGAAAGACTTGCTACTCATCCGAGACAGAATTGAGGGCCAGTATAACCAACTTTGAATCCTAAGGTGTATGCCCTGTAGCAGACAACTCATCTCAGGTTTCCTTCAGCTTCATGGGGAATGGATCCACACGGTCTCCCTTCTGCATCTTAGCAAATCTCAACTTCTTTTCTAAGTACATCTTTTGTTGCTTGGAAGATCCCTGATATAATGTGGCCAAGGCATCCCACATCTCCTTAGCAGTCCCTCTGCTAGCAACGTGACACACCACGTGGTCCCTGACTCCATCTGTGATCATCCTCTTGGCCTTCGCCATCTCAGCTCTGTACTTTTTTAGCAGATCTGCATCCGCAGGCACAACCACCACACTGTCAACGTACGTCTTGAGGGCATGCTCATTTAAAAGGAAATACATTCTAGCTTTCCTGATGACATAGTTGGATGCTCTGTCCAACTTGTCCTGATCCCTCAAGCCACTGGTTGCCATATCTGTAAAAAATGTCGAAAATCCCCTCTGCTTCTCACTGCTACTTCTCAACCAATGAAAAACAGACTTCTCGGCGGGAAGTCTGCTGAGGAAAAGTTCCTTCAAGGTGCTTCTCTTCTTTCTTCTGACGTTTTTCAACCCAACAATCTGCATGTTGAAAATTTGCGTCCAACCAGCGCTCTCACGCTGAGGCTTCAACGCTCCTCCCTCTGCCCTAACAAAAATTCGAACTAGAAGTCCTCTCTGTCTTCTCACTTGGAGAGAGACTGCCTCGAACTTTCAGCTCTCCAGCTAAGAACTGCGCAAACCCTCTGGAGTTTCGGATTGCTGCCTCCTACTGCTTTTTCGAACTCCCTTCTTCTGCTCAACGTTGGATCTACTGGTTTTTCTCTTCTTGTTATACCTGCAGCTTTGATAGCATGTAAAAATTCTTAAACCGGAACTCTACTGCAGCAAACTGATGTTACTTCTCCTACTTGTTAATCCATACAAGCTATTTACTGTGTTCTACGGTAAATATTGAAGTAAATACTACTACAACCTTCACTTAATTAAATTATAAGCGGAAACGAGATACTGAGCAAGAAAGAAAATACAACACAATAGACACTGTTATTTTTGGACAAATGTCCCTGGAAAAATCCAATGTGGGAAAACCGGTGCAACAACTCTGAGGGTTTATTATTATTAAGTAGCAGTTCTGAATACAACTCTGGATGCCCTTCCAGCAATCCAATTACAAAGAAAAAGACAATGGTAGGAAACTTAGTGAGATTACCTCACTTCACTCGGCAAATCTTGGTTGATCTGACAGCTATAATGACTTTCTCTGGCTACAATTGTGCCGCCCCTTCGCAATAATCGCGTGGGCTTGTGTGGAGCTCTTTGAGGTTTTGCGTCAACGCTGTGCTAGGTCTCCTTGCCTTCTGGAGCTCTGACGTCAACCCTCCCGGTTGATCCGACAACTCCCCGACAAGTTTCAGACTTTTGCTGGAAGACAACTCTTCCTCGGCGCTGGCCCTTTTGGCTCTGCGTCAAGCACTGCATGGGCCCTCCTGGCCCAACATCAGTGCTTCTTGGGTCTAGGCTGCCTCCACTAGTGCTTCTCTGCCTCTCTGTTGAGTATTTGGGATCCCAGAGAAGATATTTCAACCCCAGCTATCCCTGCCCGTCAACTGCAAGAAATTTACTCGATCAAAATTTCCTCTTGAGAACTTCTCACATCAAAAATTCGATCTCTTGATCTCTCGGTGTGTTTTCCAAATGACCGTCAAGCCCCTTCTTATATCTTTCTATTGGACAACCAACGTCCTAGATTAACTCCTAATCGAAGGCTCATATTGTTTTGGCTTTATCTTTGTCTTCTTCTAGAAGTTACACCCACAATTAGATTAATACCCATTAATATTTTAATTTTCCTAAGTTTAGACCTAAGAACTCCATTAAAAATATTAATTATTTTAATATAATCGTCTCGGGGTGGAATTTCCCAAAATGCTTTCTGGGTGCTTTGGAATACATGTGCCCAAGCCTCCCTACAAAATTTGAGGCCTAGAGCACATCCGATGCTACCCCAAATCAACAAGAGGTGCTTTTCTTCTCATCATTTGGAAAGCTTCTCAAGGTATTTCAAGGCATCTATTATTCTATTTTTCTATAATTTTTTTTTAGGGTTTTGTATGTAGATTTTTATTTGTTGCTATAAAATTTGCCATGGCCCCTAAAAGCAAGAATGATTCAACATGGGTTCATTGCCATTTAGATGAACAAGGGTTAAGAATATGCAACTATTGTGGAAAGGAAGTTAAAGGTGGGGGGATCCATAGGATTAAAGAATACCTAGCACATTGTCGAGGTCAAGTAAAATCTTGTAAAAAAGTTTTGATTAGCTTAAAGTGGAGATGCTAGGTCCGATTCAAGGCTACTAAGCAGAGAAGGGAGAAAACACGAGTTAAAAAAGATATAGGCAAAAGTCAGAAAGGTGATGCTCCTTTTAGTGACCTTGATTTTGAAGGATTTGTGCCTAGTTTTGAAGAATCCTCCTGTTTTCCTATTAGAATTGGAGATGAACATGCTTTTGCCCTTAGTTCATCTAATTTGAAGAGGACCCATTAAGGGATTGACTCTTTGTTTGTACCCCACACCACCCTTGGTTCTCAACCTACTATTGATGCTAAACAAAAGAAGATAGGAGTTTGCATGGGAATGCATTGCTAGATGGTGGTATGATGTAGATATACGTTTGAATGCCACTAATTGTGCATATTATAGTCTATGATTGATGCTATAGCTTCATGTGGTTCGAGCTTCAAAGGCTTTAGTTTTCATGATATTGGGGGGCCACTTCTACAAAATAAGGTCCAAAGAATATATGAGTTTCTCATGGAGTTCAAATAATCATGAACCAAAACAAGGTGCACAATTATGTCTAATGGATGGACTAATGGCAGATCCCACACCATTTTGAATTTCTTAATGTCTTGCCCAAAAGGTATTGTTTTTCTCGAACCTATGAATGCATTTGATTAGGTGAAGGATGCGTAGTTATTATTTTGTCTTTTCGACGAGGTGGTTGTGGAGGTAGGGTTAGAGAATGTTGTACTAGTGATCACACATAATGCATCCAACTATGTTATAGCTAGAAGGATGTCGGAGGAAAAACACCCCACCATTTGGTGGACTCCATGTGCAGCGTATTGTTTGGACCTCATGCTTGAGGATATTGGCAAAATTGGGTGGGTGAAGTAGTGTGTGGAAGAAGCAAAATCCATAACTAGTTACATCTACAACCACTCATGCATTTTAAACCTTATGAGAAAGCATAGTGGGGGTAAAGAACTTGTTCCGTCCGCCATTATACGATTTGCAACAAACTTTCTTTTGTTGCAATCCATTGTTTAGCAAAAAGCCAACTTGAGGATGATGTTTTCCTGTAATGAAAGGAATGCATCTCAATGTAGTAGAAAGATTGAAGGGAAATAGATGGTTAACCAAGTGTTTGACAATTGATTCTAGATTAAAGCAGAAGAGAGAATGCCATTTAGTGAGTCTCTTATGAGAGTGTTGCAGAGGGTGGATGGCGATAAACCTGCCATGGGTTTTGTTTATGAGGCCATGGATTAGGCCAAAGAAAAAATAAAGTTAGCATATGAAGATAAAAGGCAGAATTACCTTCCTCTATGGAGAATCATTGATGAAAGAGGGAACAAATAACTCCATAGACTTTTACATGCAGTTGGCTACTACTTAAATCCAAGGAATGTAATTTGAATTTTCAAAGTTATAAGTTTCATTATTAATTAGAAAACTTTTCACCAACATCCAAAATTAATTACTGGATATTTTTTGTTTTTAAACTTTGAAGGTAGCATTGCACTAAAGATTTTGAGGCAGATGGGGGGGGGTGGTAAAAGAGGGATTTGTAAAGATGCATTGAGTGCATGGTCCTAGATCCCAGGAATTAAGATGAGATACATAGCAAATTCTTGAATTTCAATAAGAGTATTGGTAACTTTGACATGTTATGGCTATAAGAAGCAGAACAAAGGATCCATCTGGTAAGAAGTGTCAAAGTTTTCAAATTATATTACTCATTGCAATAGTTGAGTACAAGTTCCAAGTCATTTGCTAACACTTCATTTCCTTAAACCCTTTTTGTAGCCTATCGGTGGCAACAATTTGGTAGCTAGTGCCCTGAATTGCAAAAAATTGCAATTCTGATATTGAGCCAGGCATGCAATGGTTCAGAGTGTGAACAAAATTGGAGTGTTTTTGAGTGTATATTACACCAAGAAGAATCATTTGGAGCCAAAAATAGTTGAACAACATGGTTTATGTTCAGTACAACCTTAGACTAAGGTATAACTAATTGTTGAACAAAACCCTTGAATCAAGAACATAGTCTTGGGCTAAGTCATAAAGTTTGTTAAACTTCTAGGTTGAAGTTCAAAATTCGATGAACCGCAAAGAAAAAATAAAGTTCGTTGTGGTTCGAGGAAGGGTTTGACTAGGTTTTCCGCCGTCAGCCGCTTCCATGTGTTGCTGTGGGTTTTAAGAAGATTTTTTCACATCCCTTGCTATGGGTTTTAATTGGCATCTTCTCGTTCCTTTGCCAGTTCTTCATGTCTTATCTAGACTGCCGACCAAACCAATTTTAAGCAGCGAGCCTTATCTGTGTTGTGGCAGCTGTCAATTGTTGCGCTGGGTGATTGTTGCTTCCTACGTGTAGCTCGTGGGCTTTTGGGAGGATGTGATTCATTGTGGGAGATGGTCATACTGTCATGACACATGAGCACATACTACCCTCCATTACATGTGTTTAGTTATGGCTTTTAAAATTTTATTTATTTATATATATTTTAGATTATATATTATTAATTATTATTTTTATACTATTCTATATATCTAGACTTAAATATTTATTAAAATATCATTTAATAATAATAAGTAACAATAAAATATTATAAATTATAGTATTTTTATTATCATAAATTAATAACAAATTTTTTAACTATATAAAATAGAAATAATAATTACATAAAATTTAAAATGAGTAATTTAGTATGGAAATTTAAAGTATAAACATAAATAAATATAAACATTAAATTATTATTAAATTTTACCTATATATATATATTTGAAAAAATGTATAGCATAGAACTTAAACCCGAGCCGCATCCAAACCTCATTGAAACATTTGAACCCGAATCGAATTTAATCGTTGTCGAACCCAAACCATGTGACTTAGGTCTTGAGTGACTTTGATCCAACATCATAATGGGTTGTGGAGAGTCAGGTACTAGCATTTGACAATGAAGGCCTTTCTTGTTGGACCTACCTTGACAAGGAGAGATATCACAACTTTCAAGGCTAGGGGAATCGAGTTGGAATCCCATTGTAGACTTAGAGGCTACTCATTCTAAGGATGAGGATGAGGAAGATGGTGATTTTGATGATAGCCATTAGCACTAGTAGTTGTGGTATTGTAGTACCAAAGCTGATTTTTGGACTCTAGTGGTCATTTAGAGCTTGTTTCTTGATGTATTTTGGTTCAATGATGTAATGCACGAAGTGCTATTCTGGTTGTATGCACTCTTTCTTGCAATATAAATGAAAACTATTGCATATTTTTATATAAATGATTTGGATTCATATGGAGGTACATGAATATATATGTTTTCTTTGAAATTTGAATATTTTATGGTATTGGTTTTTTGGTCCCTTTTTTACCAATTAGAGTCCTACTTTGATCAGTTCTCGGTTTGGGGGGGTCTACATGTTCGATCAATTGTTTTGTTCTAATAACATTGCTACAACTATTTAGAGCCATCTATATTTCGACACTCATGACTTATATCTATGGCTTTGTTGTCCAACATCATGCTAGAAGGCAACCATAAGTTCTTTTGGAAGAACTACCATATGTGGAAGCAACATATGTTGGCCATATTTGAATACAGGTGTTTGTTAGACATCGTTCTCAGCAAGGATACCCAACCTACTGTTGTGGGTAAGGGCCAATACAAGTTTGATGGCTAAGACAAAGAAAATCATAATGTTGATTAAACTGTCTATGATAAAGGAAATGCTTCGTAAGATTCACGTAGGGAAAACTTCAACAATAATTTGGAAGCATTTGAAAGATCTGCATGAGACTTCAGACAAACACAAAGCCTTCTTTTTGAAGAACATGTTTTTGATCACAATGAATGAGGGTATGTCCTTACAAGAGCTCTTTCTCAAGATCAAGGACATTTGAGAATAGTTGGAGGCCATTGGTCAAAATATGGAAGAAGAGGACATGGTGGTAGTCACGCTGAAAAGCTTACTTCATCGAGACTTTGGACATCATTGCTACCACTGTTGACCTCAAGTTAGGAGAGCTTTGCAATAAACTCTTAAACCAGACAGATGGAAGAAACAATTCGATAGTAGTAGTGAGGCAGAGGGTTCTGAGCAAGTCTTTCTTGCTAATTTCAAAGGCAAAGGAAAATGGGCCAAGGAGAAAGGCTAGAGTAGGGGTGAAGATGACACTAAGGGTCAAAATACTATTACTTGTCATTCTTCTGGCAGGGTAGGCCCTATGAAGAAGCACTTTAGAAAGAGGTTGGTTGACTAGAAGACCAACCAGGGAGGGCCTCAACAACAGGCTCATGTCACATAGCAGATAGAGGAGTTCACCTTCTATACATTCGTGGCCACGACACAAGCAGAGCAACATAGGTCATTTGCTTGGTTTATTGATTTAGATGCATCATGCCATTTCACCAACAGGTAGAACTCGTGCACATAATACAAGCCTCGTTCATCCAAGAATTCAATGATCTTTAGTGGTGGGGAAGAGTGTACAGTATTTCGCAAAGGAAATGTACATATTTTCTTTAGAGGGATTATGTTGATGTTCCTCAATGTCTACTATGTGCCATGTATGGAGTTAATTTGCTTTTAGTCAGTTAGATTATGAGGCATTGCCCTCGTCCACTTTAACAATCACAAATGCTACATAGTTGATAAGGAGACTAAGATGATTGTTGCTCCTGGTGTGGAGGACCACGAGTTGTTCAAATTAGTGGATATTGGACAGGTCAAAGAGCATGCACTAGTCGCTAAGAGTGCATTTGACATCAATACACTGTGGCATCAGAGGTATGGGCACCTCAACTTGTCCTACTTCTTTCATCTGACATGGGAGAAATTGGTAGATGGACTTTTAGACATTCATAATTAAATATAGGGAGTTTGCGAAGCTTGCTAGGTAGGGAAGCAACAATGCGCGCCATTTGATGAAGGGAAAACTTGGAGAGCACAAAGAGTCCTTCAAATAGTTAATGTAGAGATTTGTGGACCAATGAACATTGCATCAATCACCAATGTGAAGCATTTCCTTTTGTTTGTTGATGATTACAGTGGTAAAACGTGGGTGTATTTTTTGAAAGTAAAATTTGAAGTGTTTAATGAATTTCAAAAGTTCAAAGTGTAAAGTTGCCAAATTACCTCTCTTAGGTTTGCTGATGGTGGAGAAATCTATTTCAAAGAATTCAATAACTTTTGCACTAAACATGGGATCTAAGGACATTATATTACACCCTATACTCCACAACAAATTTAAGTGATTGAGAGGCGAAATCATACTATTGTAGTGATGTCCAGGTGCATGTTGTAGAATAGATTTGTTCCAAACAGGTTTTGGGTTGAGGCAATGTTCATAGTAGCATACCTACTGAATACCTCTCTTATGATGGTGGTGATGAAGAAGTCCCTAAAGGAAGCATGGTTTGGAAGAAAGCCCAAAGTAAGTAATCTTAAAGTCTTTGGTTCTACTGCCTACACTTGGATTCCAAAGGGCAAGAAGCTTGTGATTACAGGGTATGATGATACTCATAAGGTTTACAGGTTGGTTGATACTAACATTTATAAGATGAACTTTAGCCAAGATGTTGTTGTTGATAAGGAAGTTGGACTTGCCAAATTTCTTATGAGTTCAAAATTACCAAGTTGCCAAAAACGGTGAAGGATTCATGTGACAACCTTTAGGTAGCTTCACTTGAAGGAGGGGAAGATATTGAGCACGAGGAGTTTCCTAGACCATTAATTTATGGTCCAGATATTGGTGGTCCAAGTCATGGTGGTGATACTGACTTGGATGAGGAAAATCCCAAGAGGATACCCAAGTGGTGGCACAACACCATTGGAGATGTTCGGATAGGAGAAATGATTGAAGGATGATCATTGAGAGGAAAGAGCAAACATAAACCAAACATAGTTAACTTTGGTCTAATGGCTAATATACAGGGAATATATGAGCCACAACACTTTGAGGAGGTGAAAGGAAGACCTGAATGGGAAAAGGCCATGGCATCTAAAAATGAGAGTTTGATGAAAAATCAGAGTTGGGATCTCACATCTCTTCCACCTAGGAAGAAAACCATTGGTTGCAAATGGGTTTACAAGGTCGAGTACAAAGTAGATGGTACACAAGACAAGTACAAAAGATGGTTGGTTACAAAAGGGTTCTCTTAGCAAGAGTGTTAATTTTTAATGACAATGGTATGTTCTATGCTTAGAGCAATTTTACTTCAATTTCTTTATTAGCCCAATATCAATATCCAGTTCAACAATCACATCATCATGATAATAAAACGCAGATAGAACATAAACAATAACAATAGAAGACTAGCCAAAACAAGAGGACACAAGATGTGGCACCAACCAGGGACAAACCCTATTGTGGGGAAACCCTTGATCAATTCTTTTTATAATTATTCAAAAGTTCAGCAGAGGGAGAGCGAGTACGATATATACTCTTCACTTGCCCAATTACAGTGAAAATATGATCAATCAAATAGCAGAAACAAAAAGCCCTAACCAGAAAGTCAACGTTGGTCAATAGGGCATAATTCTTCCTCCAATTCAGCTCGGTCAAACCCAGCCAACTTTGGCCTCCAACAACAAGTCCAATAAGCCCAAGAACAGTGCGAAAAAGTCTAGTCAAAATTGGTCAACAAAAGTCAACGTTGCAGCGAACCCTAGCACAGTCAACACTAGTCAAACAAATGTCAAATTGCCTCAGATTTCGTGCCCAAAACTGCGGCCTGCTCAAATAGAAATCCTCCACCCAAAATGCACTCAAAACAGGTTAACGCTTGGTCAATGTAGGTCAAATCAATCTCTTACAATTTCGGTCAACTTTGGTCAACGACTGGAAGAAAAAACCCTTCCCTTTCTTCGCATGTGTGGAGAGCTGCCTCCGAATTTCGTACCCAATCAATGGAGAGAGAAGATTGTGAGTGAGTGAAGTGTCCAAATGAGGAGGAGGCACCATGTATTTATATGCAAATGTTGAGGATGAATAGATGTGACTGTTGGGCTTCTGAGCCTACATGAGTTTGCTGGCCGACCTTGACAATTTGTCCATAATCAAAGTAAATTTATTATTCCATTTGTACATGTCAGAATGGGATGATCTTTAGATCAATCCTACACCTCTCGAAGAGAGGAATCCAATAAAAATATGAGCTGCCTCATATGAGCTGTCCAATGTGAAGTTTGGCCCTAGTTGCCAAATTTAACACTCCCTCTCAACTAGGGAGAACTTCACCTGCCAAATTGTCTGACAATCTAGACCATCACTGACTCTGCTCTGCTGAACCATGAAGAAAGAAGAAATGATTGAGAATGTATCATACCGTTCTCCATGACTCGAAGTCAGTCTCCAATAATAGAGAGTGTGTCATACCACTCTTAATAGGCTCAAAGTCAGTTTCCATTGATCCTAGATCAATATCAACGTCCTCTCATAGGGAGTACGATAGCACACGATGCGTCCATCCATAGTACTATGGTCCCTATCCTCATTTCCTTACTCATTGGCCAGATGAGAGGTACTTCCCATGAGTCTCGAACTGCATGGGTAAGATGTGCCAACACGAGAAGGTGAACCACTCATCTTGCTCATATGCCATAGGAGAAGGTGAACCACTCAACCTATGGATATGTCATCATGGGGTATCACAGGGGAAGGTGAACCACTCACCTTGTACATCACGCACCACTAGGGGAAGGTGAACCACTCACCCTATGGTCGCTCATCCCTCTAAGAAGTACCCCAAGCCCCCCCAGAGCTCCCAGAGCTCAACATCCATCTCACACAGGACCCTCATATGAGGGTCCCTCCATGACTCCAAGTCGTTCACGAAAGGTTAAGAATTTGACCTTCCGCAGGGGCTTCGTAAGAATATCGACGACTTGATCATTAGTCCCAATCCGTGGGAGCCTTATTGCTCCTCGTTGTACCGTATCCCAGATAAAGTGGTACTTGATATCAATATGCTTGGAGCGGTCATGAAACACGGGATTCTCCGAAAGACGAATCCCACTCTGGTTGTCACAAAATATCACGGTGGTATCCAGCACATGTCCAAACAACTCACTAAAGAGCTTCCTCAATCAAACAGCTTCACAGGAGGCCAAACTAGTAGCAATGTATTCAGCCTCAGCGGTGCTTAAGGCAACCGACTTCTACTTCCTGCTCATCCAGGGTATCGAAGCAGAACCTAGAGAGAAGCAACATCCAGATGTGCTTTTACGATCCACCACACTGCCAACCCAGTCTACATCAGAGTAACCATGGAGCCTCATATTCTCGACAGTGTATCTCAGTCCATAAGTGATTGTGCCCCAAAGATATCTCAAGAGATTCTTGGCAGCAATCCAATGTATGTGATGAGGCTCGACTATAAACTGACTCAACGTATTTACTACAAAACATATGTTCAGACGGGAGTTCACCAAGAACATCAGGGCCCCCACGAGTTGACAATACTCAGAAGGATTTCCCAAATCAGGCTCAACAACACTTCCGCATAACTTCTTGAAGTTAAGTTCCATCAGAGTAGTCACAGACTTGTAGTCCACCATCCCAAATCTTTCAAGTATCTTCACAATATATTTTCCTTGAGAAAGGAAAATCTCACCTAGCTTTTGCCAGATCTCCAACCCTAGGAAGTAATGCATTATTCCTAGGTCCTTCATCTCGAATTTGAAAGGCAACTCCCTCTTACATTGATGAATAAGAGGGTCTATACCTGTCAGAAAGAGATCGTCCACATAGAGTACCAAGATGAGAGGTCTATCATTCTCAACCTTAAAGTAAAGGTTTGGATCAACTTCATTTCTCGTAAATCCCAGCTTCATTAGATAGTTATCAATCCTCTCATACCAAGCTCGAGGTGCTTGCTTCAACCCATAGAGAGCTTTCTTCAGCTTGTATATATGTGTCTGATGATCTTGAAATTCGAACCCCTCAGGTTGTTCTACATAGACTTCCTCCTTAAGTGAACCATGCAAGAAGGTAGTCTTGACATCCATTTGATTTAGATTTCATCCTTGCGAGGTAGCAAGGGCTATAATCGAACGGATGGTGGTGTAGTGAGCAAACGGTGCAAATATCTCATCATAATCTACACCTTCCTTTTGAGAGAAGCCTCGAGCAACGAATCTGGCCTTGAACTTTTCAACACTTCCATCAGCTCCATGTTTGATCCTGAAGAGCCATTTCGAGGTGACAACGGATTTGTCCTTGGGTCTAGGGACCACATCCCAGACCTCATTCTTCACAATCGATTCATACTCTTCGTTCATTGCATCCTTCCAAACTTGGTGTTTGGTAGCTTCTTCGAATGTGCAAGGCTCAGATTGAACAATGGTGCTCATTGCAGTTAAGTACCCTTGGTACCTATTCGGCTTCTTGCTTTCACGAAATGTCCCCCTAGGTGCAACATGTCTCTCGGCATTTTCGAGAGTCTCCCTAAGCCATGAGGGTCTCCTTTTCGAGGAGGAGGGCTCATGAGGGGGTGGATCAATGGGATCCATTGGTCCTTCAACATCGGGCATTGGCTCATCCTGCGGTTCTCCCTGCTTTCCTGAATCTGTTTCTTTGTCCTTCCTTGGAAGAGGAAGGTTACTAATCTTCCCAAGGGTAGAATCCTCATCGAAGGTGACATCATGACTTATTTCCACTTCTCTTTGACCAGACACATAGATTCTATATGCCTTAGAAGTTTCACTATAGCCCACAAATGTTCCTTTCTTCCCAGAAGCATCCAATTTGCTTCTCTTTTCTTGTGGCACATGAAAATATGCGGGACTACCAAAAGTTCTAAAATGAGAAACATCAAGTTTCTTACCGGTGAAAACTTCTTCGGGATTTTTGAAGTCCAACGTTTGATGAAGGCATCTATTTTGAACATACACGACGGTGTTTGCAGCTTCGGCCCATAAGAACTTCAGAAGGCTTTGATCATGAAGCATGGAATGAGTGGCTTCTACGATAGAATGGTTTTTCCTTTCAGCAACATCGTTTTGTTGAGGAGTATATGCGGTAGTAGTCTCCTTCTTAATACCAACTTCTCTACAATAATCTTTGAACTCATTTGATTCATGTTCCGTTCCATTATCAGTCCTCAATATTTTGATCTTCCCAATTTGATTTTTGACCAAAACTTTGAAAGAACGGAACCATGAGAATACTTCGTCCTTCTTCTTCAAGAAATATATCTAAGCCTTGCGAGAGAAATTATCCATAAAGATAGCATAATATAAATATCCTCCCAATGAGTTCACGGGCATTGCACTAGATAGATTAGAATGAATCAATTGCAATATGTCTGTAGTCTTGCTATCACTTGAGGGGAATGGTCCCCTTGTATGCTTTCCTTCGGCACACCCCTGACAAACACCTTCATGTTCTACTTTAAATTTGGGCATACCTGTCACCATCTTCCTCACATCGGGTAGAGCCTTATAATGTAGATGAGCAAACCTCCGGTGCCATAATTTAGATTGAAGTGATGTGTCGCAAGACATAGCTCCCAATGGGTTACTCCAACTTGATATAGGCTATCAACCCTGAAGCCAAGTGTAAATGCATCTTCGAAATTTTTATTCCACACACATACCTTTCCATCGATGAATGCCACCTTGAATCCTTTGTCCTCCATCGCCGAGATAGATAGCAGGTTCTTCTTTAGATCGAGTACATACAATACTTCTTGTAGATGAATGGTGTTACCTTGATTCAATTGACGAGTAACACTCTCAACTCCCTTTACGGGATAGGTGGCATTGTCTCCAAGGATAATTTCTAATTTGTATCCTTTTCAATCAGATTTGAAAGAGCTTCTTTATACTCAGTGAAGTGCCTTGAGACACCACTATCAATTAACCAATTTCCCAAAGTGTCCAGAGGAGATGCAGTAGAAAGGGCATATATAAGATATAATTCTTTTTGCTTGTTATCAACAACATTAGATTCATCATACCTGGTGTTTCTTGATCTCTTGGGAGGGCGACCATTTTCTTGATGAGGAGCGGGAGCATTCCTTTTTCCTTGGTTGTTGAATCTGCCATTCCTTTGATTGTTGTTGCCCTTGAAATTTTTGTTGTTGTGGTTGTCATCATCATGAGGTGTATCCCTTCTATTAGGACACCCCCTAGCATAGTGGCCAAACTTGTTGCAAATGAAGCATCTTCCCTTCCTTCCATTTTTGAAACCCGACCTTCCTAGACATTGCTTCTTTGAACCTGCATTGTTCTTCTTTTTAGCATGAGGGGAGAATGCAGTAGGATCATTCCTATTTGAAGGCATATCTAATTCCATCATCCTTGTTTCTTCTTGAGAACATCTAGTCAGCAATTCTTCAAAACCTGGAATCCTGTCATTGTTAAGAATAGTAATGTTGAACATGTGCCATTCACGAGGAAGTCCTCCAAGGGCAATGAGAGTAAGCTCCTTATCAACAATACCTTCTCCAATCGAAAGAAGATCATTTTTTATCTCAGTAATCTTCATGAAATAGGATTGAATATCTTCATTTCTTCCTTTCTTTATATCCTTCAGCTTGTTCTTGAGGAAAAGAATTTGGTTTGCATTGCTAGATTTGAACATGCCAACCAACCTGTCATATATCTCCTTTGATGTGTTCAAATTAGAGATGTAAGCAACTAAATGGTTATGAATAGAATCCCAAATGATCTTTTTGGCTTTGACTTCACCCTTCTTGTACTTTGTCTTAGTAGCAACCGGTGCATTTGAAAGAGGTTCCGAAATCTTTCTTTGCACATAATCCATAACATCTTCCTCTTCTAATGTCAAATCAAGAGGGATCTTCCATGCATGATAATCAAACTTATCATGAATCTTATCATCAAACTTGAAGTAAGATGTGGAGGCTATTGAACCTTGTCTTTGATTAGTGATTGCTCCTTTTAGTGATTGCTCTTCTCACTCTTGCTTGGGCTTTGTCTTCGCCTCACCTCTGATACCATGTTAATTTTTAATGACAATGGTATGTTCTATGATTAGAGCAATTTTACGTCAATTTCTTTATTAGCCCAATATTAATATCTAGTTCAACAATCACATCATCATGATAGTAAAATGCAGATAGAACATAAACAATAACAGTGGAAGACTAACCAAGACAAGAGGACACAAGATGTGGCACTAGCCAGGGACAAACCCTAATGTGGAGAAACCCTTGATCAATTCTTCTTATAATTCTTCAAAAGTTCAGCACAGAGAGAGTACAATATATAATATTCACTTGCCCAATTACAATGAAACTTTGATCAGTCAAATAGCAGAAACAAATAGCCCTAACCAGGAAAGTCGACGCTGGTCAACAGGGAAGAATTCTTCCTCCAATTCAGCTTGGTCAAACCCAGTCAACTTTGGCCTCCAACAACAAGTCCAATCAACCTAAGAATAGTGCGAAAAAGTCCAGTCAAAACTGGTCAACAAAAGTCAATGCTGCAGCGAACCCTAGCACAGTCAACGCTAGTCAAACAAAGGTCAAACGACCTTGGATTTCATGCCTAGAACTGTGGCCTGCTCAAACATAAATCCTCCACCCAAAACCGCTCTCAAAATAGGGCAACGCTTGGTCAACACAGGTCAAATCAACCTCTTGCAATTTCAATCAACTCTGGTCAACGGCTAGAACAAAAAACCCTTCCCTTTCTTCGCATGTGTGGAGAGCTGCCTCTAAATTTCGTACCCAATCAATGAAGGAGAGAGAAGATTGTGAGTGAGTGAAGTGTCCAAATGAGGAGGCACCATGTGTTTATATGCAAACGTTGAGGATGAATAGACGTGACTGTTGGGCTTCTGAGCCTACATGAGTTTGCTGGCCGACCTTGACAATTTGTCCATAATCAAAATAAATTCATAATTCCATTTGTGCATGTCAAAATGGGATAAACTTTAGATCAATCATACACCTCTCGTGGAGAAGAATCCAATAAAAATATGAGCTGTCCAATGTGAAGTTTGGCCCTAGTTGCCAAATTTAACAAAGAGGGAATTGACTATGAGGAGACCTTTTCTCGTACAACAAAGATGAGCATTGCTGACTTATTCTAGCCATGAACGAATAGTTTGGCTGAAAAGGTCGTCAAATGGATGTGACAAGTGCCTTCCTCAAAGGAGATTTGCAGGAGGAAGTCTACATGTATCAACCACAGGGTTAGTTTTTACTATTTAGGGAAGGAGCATTTGGTTTGCAGATTGATGAAGGCATATGTTCTGAAACATGCACCTAGGGCATGGTACATCAAGATTGACAGGTATATGGATGAACAGGGTTTCCATTAGAGTCCTTTAGATTCCAACATGTATGTTAAAAGAGTTGGTATCGATATCATCCTTCTCGTCATATATGTGGTTATCATTATTATAGGTAGTGAGGAAAAGGCAATAGAACAAATCATCTCTAGTATGAGCAATGCTTTTGACATGATTGATCTAGGCCTCCTACACTATTGTTTAGGTGTAGATGTTTGGGAAACAAGCATGAGCATTTCTGTCTCACAAACAAAATATGCGAGGAGTTTGCTAGACAAGTTCAAAATGACATATTGCAAAATCTCGTTTACACCTATGGAGAAAGGGTTGAAACTTTCAGCCAAAATTGAATCTAAAGTAGTTAATGAGTCAGTATATAGGCGACTAGTGGGTCTTGATATATCTTACAACCACTAGACTTGATTTGAGTTTCATCGTGAGCTTCATTTCCAGATTCATGATAGTGCCATAGGTAGAGAACTGGACAACAACGAAGTGAGTGTTGGGATATGTGTAACACTTGACTTGCATTTTTTGCAACATAAGCAAAGGACCTAGGCCGTGTGGGTATATAGCTTCAGATTGGGTAGGTTCTGTTGATGGCAGGAAATCCACTTTTGGATATGTTTTCAACCTTGGCATGGGTGCAGTCAATGGATTAGCAAGACGTAGCATGCAATAGCCCTTTCATCAACATAAGTAGAATATTGAGGAGTAATGAAAGGAGCGCGTGAGGTAGTTTGGCTCAAGAGGATGCTTTTAGATATACAGATGTAGTAAATAGAGCCAACACCCCTATTATGTGACAACCAAGGGATGATGAAACTTGCCAAGAATCCAATCTTTCACAACCATACTAAACATGTTGATGCACACTGCCACTTCATCAGATAGCTTGTAGAAGATGGATCTATGTAACTGCTGTACCACTGTATAGAGGATCACATTGCAGACATTCTCACCAAGGCTTTGGGTTCGGAAAAATATGTAAAATTCTGAGATAAGCTTGGTGTAGTTAGTAGATTGACCATTAAGGGAGGGTATTAAAGTAAATATTAGTTTAATAATGGTTAATTAGGCACTAGACTTGGGCATTAATATAATCAATTTGACTTAAGTTCATTTTATGCTTTTTATGTTTTATTTCACTTCAATGTGTATTTTGGTCTATCCCACATTCATAAAGTAGATTGACTCGACTCCATTGTCCCCTATATAAGAAAGCTTTTGCTTTCTCACTATTCATTCAATACAAAGAGTCTTTTGAGCTTTCCTGTATTTTTATTTATTATTTTTTTTCAAATTTTACATGCTTGATTTCTATAATATGTTCAATCTTTGCTATCCCCTCAACAAATTCCTTTCTCCTCCTATTGAAAACAAAGGCAATTGGGCTGTCCTTGTTTATTTACAATGCTATGATAAATAAGGCTGGATAAGGATGTTGGTTATGTTGGACACATTTATGTAACGTTTATTTTACTTAAGATATAAGTCCTAAAGGGTCATTAGTAGATGCTAAATGCTAGGAAAATGTTAATGATGTAATAAATTTTAGTGTTAGGACACATTGTAGCAAATCATTGGGATGTAGTAAAGTCATAATTGTGTGAGTCATTCCATATGGGAAACCAAAACAAGATGACATATTTGTGTGAATGAACATCCTTCATTAATGAAATACATCATTGGTTCTCTTCACACATCTATGCTCATGTATGTTTGAATATTTTGAACAATGTTATTAAAGCATTGTTGATCTATAGACATTCAAGAGTCATCCTTGAGACAAAGTTTGACACAATGATCTAGAGACGACACTATTAACAATATGCAAAGAGACAAAGGAAAATTCATATATTTAATTTAAATTTAAATTCACAGGGAAAATATTAATTAAAAGATTAAACTTGAGGGACAAATAATTTCAAAGGTGTAGTAAGGACTAAGATATTGAAGGTTTGGAAAAAGGTTATTAGCATAGAAACCAATTTTGGTTGAGGGTCAGGTAAGGTTTAGATTGGAAATGATCGGAGGATTGAAGAGTTGATTACTTAACAAATACATAAATATACCTATTTAATACTAATATATATAATAATATATATATATATATATATATTTATATTATTATATATATATTTGTGTAGATAAATGTAAATCCAAACAATTAGACCCCAAAATGAAAGATCAGGCAAAGGCACCCTTCTTAGGCTCACCTTCCAAATGATTTAAATTGGAACAAATGGGTCCTTTGCTTGAAAGGTATTTTCTAGGTTGTGTTGAGTTAGACATCCAACATAGGCCTTTTTCTAAACCAACAATAAGCATCTACTGCGTAATATTTCCTGAACCCTTTGGTTCAATTCTTTCCCAAGTCTCACAAACAAGAGGTTGGAGGTTTCAGACCAAGCTTGAGAAGATTATGCTTTGGGATGAGGCTTTTAACTCAATCCAAAATCAACTTATTGGAGTTGGCTAAGTTGAACTCAAATCTCAAGGCACACCATCTTTTCCAATCTTTGGTTTGCACGTCTAAAAGATCATGACCATGATATTGCCTAGGTTATATAGGTATTTTTCCATAATCAAGTAGATTTTACCAAAGAATTGCCATTATATTGCACAATAGTTGATTGCTACATACAATGCAACGAGTCTATTTTCTAAGTTAGTTTGGGTTTAATATTCTCTCATGCTCTCTACTATGAAGTATGCTTAATTTTGACTCTAGCAGAGGTATGAAGATGGTTTTGCATGTTTATATTGCTCCAATTTCAACTTCCTAAAGGAGCCATCCAAGAAATATAATTCCAAATGTTCTCGACCATAGAAGTTCTCTTAATTTTCATTCAAACATATGTAAGAAAAAGGGTTTGCAAGTTTATATTGCTCCAATATCATTTTCTCAAAGGAGCTGTTTGTGGGATACAAGTCCAAAATGACACCTTTCATTTATCCTTACCCTCAATTGCATTGATAATGCATCTAGCATAAAGAGTTTGTGTGTGCCTATAGGTGTCAATAATGTCCATACCCCCAGTATTTGGGGTTACAACACAAGCTCCATTTAATTTAGTGGGAAGCCTTGTTGGCATTTGAACCAATCCAAAGAAAATACCAAAGGATACTTTCAAGCCTTTGATAGCCTAAAACATGTGGGAGCTATCGCGAGTGATAGCCATGCATGGTAACATGGACCATACTTCAAACTTAGAAGTGGGATGCCAATGGAACAAGCTTGACAATCCTTTGAAGCACAATGTCCAAAAGCACCTTCAAAGATGTTTAAACGGAAAAGAGGATTCTTAGGAACCTAAAGACTTGACCTATTTGCAATAGAAGTAGCCCATGTTGTCCAATCCTTTTGGGACCTCATCTCGACATTGCCTATATCATTGGGTGTTGGTCATCCTCATCTTAGTGTTGAAGAATGTAACTAGTGTTGGTCTTCATAATTGTATTTGTCAAAAGAAATTTTATTATTAAAAAAAATGACTTATTAAAGCATGGATTTCATGCTTGGGTGAATGTTTTCTAGGTCAAAGCCTCCATCGAAGGCTCCTAGGTTTTGTCTTGAGTCAATAAAGTCATTGCCACTTTTATTAGACCCTTCTTGGGCTTTTGTATCACGTTAAAATAATTATTTTTGAGTTAAAAAGGTCATTTGTCACCTCCACACCAAGTTGACCTTGTCCTCATGAAGTTGGCCTGAATTAGGGCAATTCGACCCAACAGAAATGCTATATATAGAGAGGCAGTTTGACCTATTTGGCACAGTCACTAATCAAGTTTGATGTACAAGAAGAAGAAGGAGAAAAGAAGAGCGAAGTAGCTGGAGAAGGAAGAAAGAAGCTGGGAAGACCTAAAATGGTTCTTGGGCTATCTATCTCTAACACGTGCGAAGTTTTTGGGTAGTTGCTAGGGCCAAAATTCTAAATCTACTGCAAGTTTGAAATTCCTTAGTTGGGGGGTTGAAAATTTGTAGCTTGGGGCCGAAATTCTGGATTGTAGCTGCAACTGGAAAGATGACACTTGGAGACTTTGGTATGGGTCATCTACAAGGAGGAAGGGCTGACTTGGTGATTGGAGGACATCTTTGTCTAGGTCTAAAGAGTCTTGGATTGTCTCATCTTGATTTGACTCTACTAGTGGAAGAGTTGGACTAGGTTTTCCCTTTGAAGGGGTTTTTTCCCTGGCTGAGTGCCAACATCTTGTGTCTCTTGTTCTTGTGGTCTTCATATACATTTAATTTGGTAATTGCTTGATGAAAGATAAACTAATAAAGAAGTAAAAGAAGCCAACATAACTAACAAGTAATTATCAAGAAAGAGGAATCAAACCCTAATTCCTATAAGCATTGATTTCTCAACATGGTTTCAGAGCTAAGGTAGAAGAAGATTGAAGATCACTGTGTTGGGTATCATTTGAAGAAGGGAAAAGCAGTCTTGGAAGGAAAGCTTACTCCCTCTATGACAAGTTACTTGAAAATGGGACTCAATATCATAAAAATTGCATGAAGTTGGATTGGAAGGATCTTCTACAATCTATCTAGGAGAGTCAAGAGTGAAGGATTCTTGGCTGCACTTACAGGTACACTTGATGATGATATTGCATGGATCATTGATAGTGGAGCCTCAAGACATATGATGGGAGAAAGTGGACAACTTCATACACTATCAAGGGAGCCATCATCACATGCAATGGAGCTAGGAGGCAACAAAAATTACGCAGTCAAGGGCCTTGGATCTATATCATTGAAGCTGGAAAATGGAGCAAAGCTACACCTCAACAACATCCTTTATGTCGCAAGTTTGAAAAAAAAATTACTTTGCATTTCTTGTTGAGAAGGTAAACGAGATAGGGTTGCTTTTGTAGATGGAAACGTTTTGGTCCGGGGAAAGGATTCAAGTATTGAAAAGGCTATGGTTATTGGAGTTCGTGAGGGAAGAGTATATAGAGTTATAGCACCATCTCCTCAAGCCCTAGTTCACATGGAGATCAATCCTATTGAACTTTGGCATAGAAGGTATGGGCATATTCAATACAAGATAATACCCTCTCTTAGTCAAATGGTAAAAGGCATCCCCAACACCAAGGAAGATCATGAAGGAGTATGCAAGGGATGTGCTTTGGGAAAGAATACTAGGAAATCTTTTACAAGCAGTGATACAAGGCCTAAGGAGATATTAGACCTCATTCATTCTGATGTGTGTGGGCCAATGTCTAATAAATCTCTTGGAGGCCATCTTTACTATGTGACCTTCATTGATGATCACTCTAGAAAGACATGGCTCTATCTTCTCAAGGCAAATGACAAAGTATTTGAAAAGTTCAAGGAATTTAGATCTGAAGTTGAGACCTTAATTGAAAGGAAGATAAGATAAGATAAGATAAGATAATTTTATTAATGTCCAACGAATGACCACAAAGTAGGTCAAAGGGACTGTCGGTTACAAAAGGGGGGTCGTGCCCAGTAGGAGAACCAAATGGTTTCCTTATAAAGACAAATACTGAATGAAAGATAGAAAATAAAAACGAGGCGGGTCGGGGAGAGCGTATGGAGCTCCAATCCCGGCCTCGCCGACTGATCTCTAGACTGCGTCGCAGGATCACTGGTGAAGAAGACCCTGGGGACGCGAATGTGGGAGTCTGATTCTCCTAACATCCGAGGTCGAGAGAGGAGAACTGTGGGAAGTTCAGTAAGGTTTGCTGGCTTGAAATAGTGGTCACTGGTTGCCTCCCATTGTGCTGTCTCCGTGATCTAATGATCCTGGACTGCCTCGCAGGGAGATGTCTGGCGCGGTTCTGCTGCTGGGTCCTCGTATGCAAGGAGCTTCTCCTCTTAACTGGACGAGGGTTTGTTGATATATGTGAGCTCGCCTGATCGGTATCTTCGCTGGTTGATCTCTTAACTCCTCGGGCTGAGGGAAGTGTACTGAAGAAAGAGGTGATCTGACGAGTAGTGTTGGGTCGGCCGGGAGGCTGAAGGATATGCTCTCGATGCTTAAGAGTCTCCTGGATGTAAAGTGCGACACATCTCTGGTTCGTGTAGTTGAAGAAGCTGGAAAGAGTATTTGGTCCTCTGAATAGACAGTGAAAGCGACCTCTGATCTCATAATATATCGGACACCCGAAGATGAAGTGCCATTCGTTTTCCACCTCCTGTGTATGGCATAGTCGGCAAATCCTGTCAACTCTCTCTATCTGGTGGTCTGTCTCTACCCGAAGCCTGTGTGATCCAACTCTGAACTGTCCGAGGGGAATCCAGAGAGCATGCATCTAATGTCGAAGTGTATATTGGGGGCGAACTATAAGCCCGTTTCTGATAATCAAAAAGTGCTCTGCATAGAAAGCCATTTTCGGACGTAGCCCCCTGAGGGTCAATCCACGTGACCTGGATAAACTGTCTGTAGATGTCTTCCTTGATGATCTTATTGAGTTCCTGCTTGGGGGGGAGTCCTCTGGGGGCGTTCAAGGAGTACTGAAAGGGGGGGAGGTGGTCTATGTGGAGTCCTACTGCCTTGAGGAACTTTGAGACCCTTGTATACCAAAATTTGGTTTTACCTGGTTGTGAGCGGTCGATGTCCTCAGAAGAGCAGTAGGCTAGATACGGGTATCTGTCACACCCTTTCAAAGTGTCTGCGAAGCTCCGGACTCGGTGGAGAAGGGAGACCAGTCTGAACGCTGTCTCAAGGCGGAAGGGGCTGTGCACCAAACTCGGCCAGAATGATTTGTTGTGGGATAGTACCCTTGCAACGAATAATGCGTCGGAGGAGAAGGGTTTGGACTCTCTCAACTGCCGCCCAGTCTGACTCCAGCAAGGAAGGACCCCAAATTTCAGATCCGTACAAAATTGTGGGTCGGATCAAGTTGTCCATAAGGCTCAACTTTGACGAGATGTCCTGGAAATGATGGCGAAAACATTGTCTCTCCAATATAGCTAGAGAGCCATACCCCTTATTGATCCGAGGTTGCAGAGCTGGCCGCATACTGAACCGGGGACCCGAAAACTGTACTCCCAAGTATGTGTAGCTATTGGTAATCTCCACTGCCTTTCCCTTGAAGAGGAACTGGAGATCCTGAGACTTCTTCGTCCCATTGAAGACTATTACTTTTGTCTTACCCAGGTTCACTGTCAATTTCCGTAGATCGCAGAATAATGCTAATGCATCTAATTGTCTCTGGAGCCCTTTTGGTGATGAAGATATTAGTGCAATGTCATCTGCAAAAAGTAAGATATAGATCAAAACATGATGAAGATAGCAACCGTCAGAAAACACAATACAATGATGCAAAATGTAAAGAGGCAAATTGTCTATTTTAGCAATAACATTGCAAGAATGCAAGAGACAAGTCAGTGAAATAATGAGCTATTCTTAAGATGCAAGACTTATACAAATTATTCTCCAGGTTCCTTACAATGCAATCACTTCGAAAATGCACTAGGCTTGAACAAATTCAAATAAACAAGGCATTAAGTGTTGATTTGGGGTAGCATCGGATGTGCTCCAGCCACAAAAATTGGTGGAGAGGCTAAAGCACATGAGATCTCCAATACCCAGAATTGGTTTGGGTAGATTCTAAACAGTTTGGGAGATATTAAAATAATTAATTTTTTTAAATGGAGTCCTAAGTCTAAACTTAGGAAAAATAAAATATTAATGTGAATTAATATAAAACTGTGTTAGAATGGTCCAAAAGTCATGGATCAAGCCAATTCTAATCTTAGCTGTTGATTAGGGACTTAATCTCGGTCGTTGAATTGTCAACGAGAAAAGTATAAGAGGAGGCTTGAGGGTCACTTGGAGAACACATAGAGTTAATCAAGATTTCGATTTTCTCGGGCAGGGTTTGCTGAGGAAGTCGAAAGAGTGATTAGAGTTGCAGCTGAGGGGAAGTGAATACAGAGTAGAGAGGCAGAGATAGTACTGGGAGGATCAGCGCAGAAGCCGGGAGAGAGGGACACAAAGCCAGTCAGAGGTTCACATAGAGCTAGCCAGGGCTCACGTAGAGGTAACGAGGAGTTGCACAGTGCCTCAAAGAGCTAGCGTGGGTGACGCAAAAGCTCTAAGGGCTGACGCAGTGCCTCCAAAGGCTGATGCAGGGCGAGCTAGGGTGATGCTGGGCCAGAAAGGGTTGACGCAGTCCCTAGAGGCTGACACTGGGGTTTTCGTGGGGTATATTGGGGCTAGGAGCTGTCTGAGTGTTTATCCTGGGTTTCAGTTGGAATATCTGTCTCCGAAGGAGAGGTACTACTGCCGAGATTATTCTCTGTTGGGTGAGCTGGTTTTGCCACCCAGATTGTATTTTGAAACTTCTTAATAATACAAACCCTCAGATAGCGGCACTGGTTTTCCCTCATTGGGTTTTTTTGGGGACATTGGTCCAAAAACAACGGTGTCACTTGTGTGCTTGTTTTGTCTCCTTCAGTTGATAATTTGTAATGTGTTGAGCATGTAATTGTATTAATTTTCAGTATTTACATGGTAAATTACTTGTTAATTAATCAGAACAAGTAGGCAGAAATAAATCAGAAAAGTACATGAAGGGTTTCCAACAGTTAGACTTAGAAATTCCAACATGGTAGCAGAGGGTGGTTGTAGATCACATGAGAAATGAGGACATCGGCGGAGCAAAGCAACAACAACAGAACACAACTGTCCTAAGTGACAGAAGCCGTTCCTAGCAGAGAAGCAACAAGGAAGGGGTGACGCAATGCATGCATCATCAAGTTTGAGCCGTGAAGAGGATCAAAGCAGTGGCAGAGGGGAGCAGACGCAACCTACGCAGTGCCAAGTCATCTTTCTCAGTCATGAAGGATTGACGCTTGTGGCAAGGAGGTGCGAATTTTGCTGATGCCGGGAGTGCACAGAGCCTAGAAGCTTTAACCTTTAGTTTGCTGGGGCTTAGGAGGTTGTGGGTAAGTTGTAGAGTGAAGATGGTGGGGTACTATAGTCAGAACAATACCTAACAGGGCAAGACCAAGGAGGAGGGAGTTGCTGCTGAGGATTTCTAGCCAAGAAATCTGGATCAGTGGTGTAGCTGCACTAAGGATCAGAGTGGGGCACCTTGACATTGGCAGAGGGGTTTCCAGGAGGGAAATCAAGGATCGGAGGGAGTGACATCGAGAACTTCCAGAAAGGAAGTAGAGGAGCAACGAGATGGCAATGATTGGGGGATAGACTGGATGAAGCCTCAAACTTCATAGTCTAGAGGGCTAGAATCTTGTTCCTTCTAGACTTGAATCATGTTAAGCACATTGCCTTGAGGACGATAGCGATCTCAGTTGACCTAGCTGAGAACGACAAGTATGAGGAGGCAATGGCGAGGGCCAAGAGCATCATCCTTGTCGGGGTCAAGGACCATGTAGTACCACATATTGTCGAAAAGGACATGACAAATGAGATGTGGGAGGCCCTAAAAAAATTGTACCCGCAGACTTTGGTGCAGAGATGGATGCTACTAGAAAATCAGCTGCGGTCATACCAGATGCAGAAGGGAGAACAAATTGACATCTTCCTCGGTCGATTGAAGGAGATCCGGGATCAGTTGACTACCATAGGGGCTACATTGGATCAAGAATTGATGGTGAGAACAACCCTGAATGCAGTCTTTGAAGGCTGGGAGGTGTTTGTCCAAAGCATATTTGGCATGGTGACCCTTCCAAATTGGGAGGAAATGTGGGCGGCTCTTCGCCAAGAAGAGATTAGAAGGCTAAGCAAGGCAGGAAGCAGCGACAAGGGGATCAAAATCAAGGAGGAAGAGGAGGATGCTGCCCTAGCATCTGAGGGAAAGCAAGAGAAACATAAGAAGAAGGACCTCTCCAAGGTCAAATGCTTCAACTGTGGGGAACTGGGTCACTATGCGAGCCAGTGTCTGAGGAGGAAAAGGAAAGGAGAGGCTTCAGAGACCAAGGCTACGCCAACAAGGGCGGAGAAGGAAGTGGAGACAGATGATGACTGTGCCATGAGTGATCACACGCCACTTGAGCGAAAGTGGGGAGACATCGAGTTGTAGTCAGACAGACTACAAGCGATGAGGGGTAGGATCCTCGAGGTACTCGACCTCTTGGATTATGACTTGCTATGGGAGCCCCGAATAGGAGTAGCATCACTGGCGGATGTCGGTAGAGATGGATGCAGATGGAGCGACAGAGGGAGCTACAATGCAGGAGTCTCAGGACAACGCGAGGCAGCAGTGCGAGATGTACAAAGTTGATGCAGCAACACAAAGGTCAGAGAGGGAGCACTTGTCAGTGATAGAGGGAGCTTCAACATCAGGAGTGTTTCTAGCCTGACAAAGAAGTTAGAGTTGGGAGATTAGTTACTTACTCCTCAGTAACTGAGTTGCAGTGCACCAGTTAGCAGTGGCAGTGCTATGGGCAACATGATGCAACATGATGACAGGGGTTGCAGTGCATATGCAACAGTGGTAGTGGCAGGGCCATGGGTAGCAGTACATGATGTAGCAGTGCAGAGGATGTTGGGCAACAAGCCTAGCATCAACACAGGGACTGATGTTGGATGATCAGGGTGATGCTGAGTGAGGAGTATTACTAAAGCACAATCCTCACTAAGAGGGAGTGTTGATTTGGGGTAGCATCGGATGTGCTCTAGCTACAAAAATTGGTGGAGAGGCTAAACCACATGAGATCTCAAATGCCGAGAAATGTTTTTGGCAAATTCTAAACAATTTGGGAGATATTAAAATAATTAATATTTTTATTGGAGTCCCTAAGTCTAAACACAGGGAAAATAAAATATTAATGTGAATTAATATAAAACTGTGTTAGAATGGTCCAAAAGTCATGGATCAAGATAAATCTAATCTTAGCCGTTGATTAGGGACTTAATCTCGGTCGTTGAATTGTCAATGAGAAAAGTATAAGAGGAGGCTTGAGGGTCACTTGGAGAACACATCGAGTTAATGAAGATTTCGATTTTCTGGGGCAAGGTTTGCTAAGGAAGTCGAAAGAGTGATCAAAGTTGTAGTTGAGGGGCAGTGAATACAGAGCAGAGAGGCATAGATAGTACCGGGAGGATTAGTGTAGAAGCCGAGAGAGGGGAACGCAGAGCCAGTCAGAGGTTCATGTAGAGCCAGCTAGGGCTCACGCAAAGGCAACTAGGAGTTGCGCAGTGCCTCAGAGAGCCAACATGGGTGACACAGAGGCTCTAAGGGCTGACCCAATGCCTCCAGAGGCTGACGTAGGGCGAGCTAGGGTGAGGCTGGGCCAGAAAGGGTTGACACAGTCCCTAGAGGCTGACGCTGGGGTTTTCGTGGGGCAGATTGGAGCTAGGAGCTATCAGAGTGTTTATCCGGGGTTTTAGCTGGAATATCTGTCTCCGAAGGAGAGGTACTATTCCGAGATTATTCTCTGTTGGGTGAGCCGGGTTTGGCACCCAGATTGTATTATGAAACTGCTTAATAATACAAACCCTTAGATAGCTGCACTGTTTTCCCGCATTAGGTTTTTTTGGGGACATTGGTCCAAAAACAACGATGTCACTCGTGTGCTTGTTTTGTTTCCTTCAGTTGATGATCTGTAATGTGTTGAGCATGTACTTGTATTTATTTTCAGTATTTACATGGTAAATTACTTGTTAATTAATCATAACAAGTAGGCAGAAATAAATCGGAAAAGTACATGAAGGGTTTCTAATAGTTAGACTTAGAAATTCCAAATTAAGATGAAAATAGTCCCAAAATTGACAAGAGAAGCTAGATGACACAATAGTTTTTAAGCCTTTAGTTAACGTGTGTTATTTCTTAGAGTTATTTAGCTTATTTGGATGATCAACACTTGATTATGCCACTGTTAGATTAGTCTTCAGATCCGGTTACTTATGACAACCAAGGAAAGAGAGAGGTCTAGAGAAATCAAACCCTCAAGGCTTAAAGGCCTTGCTCCACTACCAAGTTTGACAAGTTGAGTCAAGCTTGAGGCACCAAGGGAAGTGACTTGACGATGATTGAGCCTTTGAATACCTGCAACCACAAATGATTAGCTTGAAAATAAGGAAGAAGGTCCTTGAACCCCACGACCAGGACAATATGAGCCTCCCAGACTAGCTGCGAAGGTAAATGGCTTCAAAAAATGTGATGTGAGGCTTCCAAAAAGTGCAAGACGCCTTCAAACACAAGGAAATAGTCCTAAAAATAATTCAAATGATAAATCAAGCAAATTGGTTAAGGTTTAGAGGCCCTTTAGGGCTGAGACTAGGGCTAGAAGCCCTAGAAACCCTTGCTGCTAAGTGAGAGAAGGCCCTCTAGGCCTATGGCTAGGCCTTAGATCAATTATGAGCACCCAAAACTTGTTCAAAATGGATATTAGCCTTGCAAAACTATTGGTTAGCCAAGAAAAATCAAACCCTTGTGGATGAATGAGAAGATATTCAGTGAAAACCAAGCTCAAACCCTTGAAAAAATGATGTTAGGCTTGCAAAACAAGATATTAGCCCTCAAAACCAATTGCAAAAATGAAATTAGGCTCTTATAGGGATGCAACTAGCCTTCAAAAGCCACTTAGTGGCTGCGACTAGGGCTACAAGCCCTCAAATCCCTGCGGCTAGGGCTCAAGAGCCTTTAAACCCTTGTGACTGCCCTTAATGAAGCAGATGGATGAGTACGAGCCACACAAATTTGATTTCCTCCACAAAATTGGCTTACAACTTGCAAGTCTTCCAATGATAAAATACTTGTGAAGAACCTCAGTTGCAACAACAAATAAGCCCTCTAAGGCTAGCTACCTCCCTTGGAAGGCAAGGTGTTGAAAAATTGACACTTGGGTCTTGCAGATCAAGCCGTAAAATGCCTGGATCAACCTCTTCCAGCTGAATGCTTTCCTTCCCTTAGCTGGATGGCTCCTCCGTAGGTGAAAATAGGCCCAAACCCTAACTGTCTAGGTTAGGTGATAGTCTCAAAGCACTTGCTTCAGATTTGTCTTTGAATCCTTAAGCTAATGGTACCTTCAAGTTGTTAGTTTTTGTAGCATTAGATGTGTTCTAGCCACGAATTTTTGTGGAGAGGCTAGAATACATGAGATCTCCAATACCCAGAAATCGTTTATGGAAATTCCACCTAGAGATGACTTAATTAGATTATTAGTCGTTTTTTAAATATTTCCCAAGTTTAAACTTAGGGAATATGGCTAATTAATCAGAATTAATTAAGTCAAGGTGAGAATTCTCTAGAAACTCACACGGATCAATCTAGAAATGATCTAAGCCATCGGTTAAGATTTAATCTTGGCCTTTGGAGTCCCAACAGGAAGATATAAGAAGGGATCGATGTGGTGATAGAGAATGCATCAGAGTCACTTGGAGAATTCAATTTTTCAGAGTAGCAACAGTCGGTTGTTAGAAAGTTCGAGCCTCAATGAGGCATCAAAGATAGTGAGGGGCAGTGACAGTGATTTGAAGGAAATTTTCTAGATTTGGAGAGGCAGTAGCAAGAGGGCCGAGTTACTCCCAGTGAGGTAGTGCAGGGGACTGCGCAGTTGCTTCAGAGAAGCAGTTCGATTTGCTAGAGAGAAATTCGTTCTTAGTTCCAGAGACCAGGCAGAGGGTCTAGAGTAACAGAGGTGATTTTCTCAACAGAGACATGCAAAATGACTTCATTAGAGGCATGTTGGAGGCTTAACGTCATAAGGTCTGCTTAGAGCAATGCAGAGGATCAACATGCCGAGTTTTTTGAAGGAAATTGTATCGAGATTGCTTGTGGAAGAAGGGTAATACCCTTAAAATAATTTTGCCTCGGTTTCTTGTTGTTTGGATTGCCATTTGGGCATCCATATATTGTACTTAGATTTTCACTAGTGCATAATAATAAAACCTTCATTTCTGCACTGATTTTTTCCATGTTGGGTTTTTTTGGGGACAATTGTCCAAAAATAATAGTGTCATTTTTATGTGTGCGCTAGAATTTTCTCAAATTTTGACGCTATTATTTTTGTAGTATTTTATTTGTAAAGGTTGCAGTGTGATTTATTTGATATTTGCTGTAGTAGATAAATTGTTAAAATAATTAACAATTAGAAAAATAAATTCTAGTTGCTGCAATAGGATTCTAGTTTTGGAATTTTCACATAGAACCAGAGTGTGAGTGATCAACTGAGAAGCTCAAAAGAGAAAAACGGAATTTCATTGTTCAGTAGGAGCAACATGCCAAAATTCCTAGAGGCAGCGCAATGCTCAGATAGGCAGTTTGAATTGCTAGGCAGAAAATTCGATATTTGAGTTGCAAGGTTGCAGAAAAGTTGAATTGCCCGAGATTGTGATTCTAGCAGTTAGAGGGAGCAACATCAACTCATAATTTTGCTAAGTAGATTCCTTGGTTGGACACAGAGGGTTTTGTAGCAACAAAGTCAACGTCGGGTGGAAGACAAAAGAACACACAACAGAGGGAAAATTTTCCTCAGGGAACTTCGAGTCTTGAAAGTTCAAATTTCTAGTTGCAGATTGGCAGTAGCAGTTAGCAAAGTTACGCATTTTAGAAGGGAGTGTGAATAGCAGAGCAGCAGCCGAGCACAGGGAAAGAGGGAGTTTTCGACAGTTTCAGAGAAGGTTATTGCAGGTGTTATGAATATAATTCATATACAAATAATAAATATAAATATAAATATAATAATAATAAATAATAATTAATTAACTAATGGTTAGTTAGTTATTGATGAAGAGGCATGTCTTAGAGACATGAGAATTCATGAAAGGGCACCTTCCTAGGCTATATAAGCAAGCCCTCATTCTCATTTACATCAATTCAATATACACTATTCAATATATAGTTACATGTCTTACAATGGACATTTACATGTTTGAATTATTCTAAAGATTTCCGCTGCGTATATGACACTTGGTCATTACATTGGTATTAGAGCCATGTTTGCAGATCTCGACCTTTGGCCATCAACTTATCGTTGCAACTAAAACGCTTCACTACACGAGTTGGAGTTTCTCCATTTTTGTTTAGGCCCTTGGCCACTTTAAGAAAAAAGAGGAGTTAAAAAAGAATTGGAAAAAAATTATAAAAGAAAAGAGTTAAAAAAATGAATTAGTTAATTAAAATAAAATAAAATAAGGCCTTTGGTCATTGATATTTCAATGATTCTAGTAAAAAAATTGTTGGAAATACTAAGAGGGGGGGGCTGTGAATCAATATTTCTTAAATTAACACTTTTAAATCTTTCAAAGCATCAATTAATCTTCAATTATTAATAATGTTTATGCAGTAAAAACGATAAACAATAGAACACAGTAGGCACGATAATTTGAGGTGGAAGACCCCCTCCGGATAAAAAACCACCAAATGCTTTTCTAATCAATTCTTTAATCTCCAGCCCAACTGAAATGAAAATTACAACATCCTAGAATTCTAGAAAATCATTCTTCTCCAGCTCCCATTAGAAGGACACCCCAATGCCTTGGTTTCTTCAGTTGTCAACTAAATGGATGCCTCAACATCCTAGATTGACCTACCACCCTGAAGTGTTCATAGGCTCCAACTTGTAGGGGACTTTATGCCCCTGCCTAGTGTTGAAGTTTCTAAGTTTACTTAGCTTAGAAACCCTTCATGCACTTTATCTGATTTATTCCTACCTACTTGTTATTTTTCCTTTAACAAGTTATTTACAAAGTATATACTGAAAATAAACACTAGTGCATGCTCAACATATTACAGATCAACAACTAAAGAAACAAGAACAAACACACTACATGACACCATTAATTTTGGACCAATGTCCCCGAAAAAGCCTAACGCAGGAAACTGATGCAACTATTTGAGGGTTTTCTTATTAAACAATAACAGAGTACAATCTGGGTGCCGAAACTGGCCTACCCAACAAAGAATTTCCTTAGCAGCTATACCTCACAGTTTGAGAGAAATCTCTTGGCTGAAATCTCGGAAAAATCCTTCCGGCAGTTCCTAAGCACAAAACTGCTCCTGCAACCCCAACGTCTGCCCACTCTGGACTGTGTTAGCCCCTCTTTGTCTCACGCTGGCCCTACGTCAACCTTTCTTGGCCTACGTCAGCCCTAGGAGGCCCTGCATTAACTCTGGGAGCCTCTGCGTCAGCTACGCTGGCTCCTCTGGTGCTCTGCGTAGCACTTCGCTGCCTCTGCGTGGCCCTGCGTGAGCCCTTGTTGGCTTTGCGTCACCCTCCCTGGTTGCTGCGTTGCTCTCACGACACAATCTCTGCCTTCTCTATTCCTCTATACTCAATGCCCCTTAGCTGCTCTCCCGATCGCCGATTCTATCTCTCTTAGCAAATCTCGCTCTAGAGAATAGAATGACTGATCACTTTGGTGTGTTCTCCAAGTGACCCTCAAGCCTCCTCTTATACTTTTCCTGTTGACATCTCAACTACCGAGATTAAGTCCCTAATCAACGGCTAAGATTAGATTTGGCTTGATCCATGTCTTTTGGACCACTCTAACACAGATTCATATTAATACACATTAATATTTTATTTTCCCTAAGTTTAGACTTAGGGACCCCATCAAAAATATTAATCATTTTAATATCTCCTGATCTGTTTGGAATTTGCCCAAACCCTTTTTGGGTATTGGAGATCTCATGTGGCTCAACCTCTTCACCAAATTTCGTGGCTGGAGCACATCCGATGCTACCCCAAATCAACGCTCCCACTTAGCGAGGACTGTGCTCTAGCAATACTCCTCACTGAGTATTACTCTGATCAGCTGGCATCGGTACCTGTGCTGATGCTAGGCCTTCTTGCCTAACATCCTTTGCACTGTTGCCTCTTGTACTGCTGCCCATGGTTCTGCCACTGCTGCATCTATACGACAACTCCCTCTGCATCTGTGCTACTATTGGTCCTTCCTCCCAGCACTGTATCTGCATTACACCTCTCATCATGTTGCATCGTGCTACCCACTGTTGCATTGCAACTCAGTTACTAAGAAGTAAGTAATTGATCTCCCAATTGACCTCCCTGTTGGGCTAGAAACACCCACTGATGCTGAATCTCCCTTTGCCGCTAAAAAGTGCTCCCTCTCTCTGAGCTTTGCGCTGCTGCAACAACTCCCTGCATCTCGCAGCATTGCACACCTCGCTGTGCGTTCTTGCACTAGTGCAACACTCTTGTGCCTCTCGCACTACTGTAGCCTGCTAGCTTTGCGCTGTCTCGGGACTCCTGCATTGTGGATTTCTTTTCCGCTCCATCCGCATCCGTCTCTACCATAGTTGCAGGAATCGCCCCCCCGGATCCTAAGCCTGAAGCGCGCTTCGAAGCGAAGCGTCCACGAATCGCTGGCCGAAGCGCGATTCCCAAAAAAGGTGGCGCGATTCCGGCAAAAAATGGCGATTCCTGCCATATGGGGTTGCGGCCGCCCGGAAGCGCGATTCCTCCGGCGCTTCGGGCATGGGGTGGCGCCACACAACCTGCCCGGAAGCGCACGCCACCCGCACGCCACCCAGGCGCCACCCGAACGCCACCCACGCGGACTTCATTTTTTTTATTTTTTTTTA
>APFE030713330.1:0-21630 GCA_000404065.3 Pinus taeda
TTATGCACTCCCAAATATCTACTCACTAAAGTTTTAACAATATGATAGAGTAAATGTAAAGCAAAATAATTTTTTTTTTTCTCCGTAAAGCTAATTCTATTAAAAAAACCAAAAATATTTACAACGAGGCCCTGCCTCAACAGTTGTCACTGAAGTTCATCATAAAAGTCTAAACTGCCCCAGATTTGGGGAAACTAGTTTGACATGGTGAGATACCAAACATATAACCCGAAATCATAACCAAAGGGAAAACCATACATAAGACCAGTATTCATGTTTAAGGCAAAAACCAGAGGAGGATTCAGCACAGCAACACCTGAAGCTACAGCAAAATGACAAAACCACTTATCGTTCGTATAGACAGCAAAAACAACACGTGAAAAGACCAAACGCGTCAGCAGCAGACTTCTAAGTTGGCGCTTAGGTGGCCACCTATGCCACGCGGCGTCAATTGTTGTCAACCTAGTCTGGTGGCTCCTCGACGATGGGGCAGGCATACTGGTCCTAGTCTTCTCCCTTCTCCTCCACATCGCCTGTCTCCACGCCACCTGGAGGCTCCCTTGCATGCTGGGTACCGCTCGAACTGCCAACAAACTCCATCTTGATTGAAGCTCCTGCTGCCCTGCCACCTTCATGCTGAATGTTGCTGGCTTGAGAACCTTCCCCATGCAGACGACCATTACTAATGCCCCTGCGACCATGACCCTCTCCTTGATTTCTCTCCTCCTGAGAAGGCGCTTCCAAATTTCTTGCCCGAGCACTATTCTGCTCATTGTCCTTGGAGAAAACGATGGTTACATTTGCTATAATTATGGGCCTATTTAGGCTACTCTGGAACCTGAACTAAGTCGAGTGAGGGACCGAGCTAGAAAGCAGAGGAGATATTGCAGTGTGGAGCCTGATATCACTGCGTGTGGCCATGGAGGCTTGATCTTGACCCCGACCACTACATGTATGGGGGTAGTATCTGGGCGAAGACCTGGGAGGAGGCGAGATCTCATGAGAATGAGGGGGAGAGGCTGGAACAGGGCTCGGTGCAGCTAGAGGGCGAGTGCTGCCACCGCGGGTGCCTCCGTTTTGACTCCTCATGTGATGTCGGGCCATATCAGCAAGATTTGCATGCAATGCAGTAGGACACGAGGTAGGGGAGGAGAACAAGTTGTGGATAGAGGGCTTCTGTGCCAGATTTATAGGACAATGCCTGGAGTGGGAATAATGGTGCCCGTCTCCGAGGTCAATGCAGCAAAGGAGCCAGCATCGGCTTCTAGTGATAGTTCTGCAACAAGAATTCCCAGCCTGAGGCAGACAGATGCAAAGGGAGGGAGGATAAACAAAGGGTTCGAGAGGCTCCATACTGTTTCCAGCAACATCCAGGTCTCGGCCAGAGGGGCCATTTAATGCAGCTCGCAGGCTTACTTGCGTTCGTCTTAGGTGAGCATTGAACAGTGCGCTGCCCGTCGTTTGGTAGGTCCGATCGCTAGCAGTCCATTGGGTGGCCATTAATATTCTTGGAGATCACCCGCATCCAAGCAATATAAAGCAAAATATTAATGGAAAACTAATAATTAAAATTAAAAATTAAAAATATATTATAATTAAAACATTTAAAATGATATTTATATAAAAAGATATATTAGATATATTTAATATAGATTTTATGCTCAATACGTACATATGGCTTATCTTATGATTTTCTAATTCTTAAGAACAAACGGCTTCTATGTATTTCAATAAAATTCCGTAAATAATCACTGGCAAACTTATAGTCTAAGTGTACAGTCAGTTGATTATATATATATATATATAATAATATTTAATATCATTTTACTATATAGTACAAAAGTTTCCTAATTTATTAACATAATAAATATTCTTACAAAAATAATTGCCAGTTAGATATTTAAATTTTAAATATATAAGATAATAATTAACTAAATCATTAATAAATTTATATAAATAATCTTTAATTATCTTGTATTATTTTTTAATAGTCCTAAATTAATTATTTTAAATAAATTTTATAATTTATTATATAACATCTAATACCATTTTTATTTATATATTTATCAAGATTTAATATTTGATATTGAAATTGTAAAATATTTCTAAATTCTTTTTAAATTAAAACAAAAATCTATATTAAATAAAATGCTGAAATGTATACTAATATAGATAATTATATTGAAATTAGTTTCCAATAATTTATGTTATTACGTAATTACAATTATACTACTATATTCGATATGAAGGGTACAATTTAAGTTCCTATTGTTTATATTAAAAATTTTATAATAAAATAAAGTCATATGCATTCATCTCATCAACATGTTACACCCATTCATAATTTAAATCATATCTTCATATTAAATTTATGATTTATCATATTATATATAGAATTGATTTTTATATTTATGTTCATAATTATACATCTAATTCATATTCAATCAAATAAATTATGCATTGATGTAGGGATAGAGAGCGTAGGAAACAAAGTCTTCACTTAGGAAATCTTCCCAAATCTTGAAATCTTCCCAAATCTCGAACCCATTTCAAGCCATCACTAATAATCTCTAAATCTGAATGATAAGGGTGATCTCATGATTCTTTCGACTCTACAACATAATTTATTTCCTCACTTAAAGATGGATGATATCAAAGAAAGTTGCCACTGAGTGCTAGGAAAATGGTTGAAATCATTTGAATCTGACACTACCTACACCACCTCTTCTTCTCACCATTCTCTAGCGAGAAGGAATAATGGAAAAAACAAGGGAACAATACAGAAAACCACTTAGAGCACAATGGAAAAAAAAAGTAAGAAAATGGACAAACATCCCCCCTTCAGTGTCAAACTAAAAGACGACTAAGTCATCCCCTAATTTCCATAGCTAAGGACCAGATTCGAGTAAGGTTTGAAATTCACCACACTTTAAAGACATAATACACCTAAAAGTTTGATTCCATACCAAATCTTGAAGACAACAAATACCTAAATGAACAACAAGAACACTCCTGATGTTGAAAGAAAATAATAGCATAACCAAGGTGGTTCCCAAGCTAAAGAAGCATTTTTTCTCTTCAATTGGATTAACAATGCCCCAATTCAAAAACCTTAAGAAATCCAGATCCATAAACCACATATGTCTAAGAAAAACCCTATATCTATACCAAACTTCTATAGACAATGCTAGAATCCCCTCGGCTTCAATACCAGAAAGAAAAATGACTCAAGTACCAACATCCAAGCATAAGAACTGGACAAGGATAAGAAATACCTCTGAATTCTCTATCCAATATGGGTGAAGTTGAGTATATGGCCACTAGTTCGAAGATGGGCCCAAGCTTTGTAGAATGAAAATAAAGAACGAAGAACATCGACCACACACACTATCCAAAATGGATGAAATTGTAAATAGGAAAACAACCTTACAAGCAGACTCAAACTCAATAAAATGAAAATAGAAGATTAAGGAAATCACTCCCAATGAAACTAGGTGTAGGAGGTTGAGGATTGATCCTCACCTCCACACCCTCATTGAATGTACATCTACCACCCCACTACAATAAGCATGCATCTATACAAAAAGGACTTTAGGTGTAAAGACCAACTCCTCTTACCTATATGCTTCCATGCCATGGCTAGGATGAGACAAACGTAATTCCTACATATCCTCTAAAAAATCACCATTCGATCCACTGTTCATAACCCTCATTGGGGACCAACCTATTAGATTCCACGAAATATTGTAGTTGCTCTATGTTATCAATATAGACAAAAGGAGGTCAACCATCATCTAAAAGCAACTCATGAGATCTACATCCTAAAGTCAATAGTAAATTTGCCACCTCATCTCCATATCTCCTATAATTCTTAACTATTACATATTCCAACTTGCAGAATAAATCATTGATACACCCAACCACACCTTTCAATCACCCAATCCTAACTATCATTCCTGGGTTTGACTATCTAAAGGTGTTGAATACACTGAATGGAAATTTGGGAATCATCGTTAGTATGTAACAAAAGGAAGTCCTCATGATAGCTATCGTCAACCCTTTTTCCAATGCCAATAATTCATCCAAATTATTACACTTGGAACCACAACTCAGTGCAAAAAGCCTTAGTATAGATGTAGATTGATCATGAAACACTCCACCAAATCCCACAATCTCAGATTACCCTGAGATGCTCCATCAAATATTTATTTAATAAACCCACAAGGAGGAGGGGAGAAAAACAATTGCAATGAGGGAATAATTTCCTAAGGAGGCTTAGTGATACATGTGCTCATGTTCGAATTCGGGTTTGATTTGACCAAAAATAAAGCCTCCATATTATCAACCTTCCAATCATTCAATGGCCAAGAGGAAACAAGAAGGGTTTCTCAGATATTTTATATAATGATTCATGTAACACTAAAAGTGGTTTTTTCTTTTCCCTGAAGATCCATGTGTTCCTTTCCTTCCAAAAATTCCATAATAAATATCCAATTGCCAAGTTCTAGGCCCTGTTAACTATATACTTTTTAAATGTTTTCCAATTCCATTAAGCCATTAACTCTACTATATCATATTTGTCCCTATTGTCAATACCAAATATGAGTGGGAGGATAACCCATGCTCCCTATGAAAACATATAAGAATTGAAAATTTCTCCTTTGTTTCCTCCACATTTGGGTAAAGTAAACAATTAGAGGATCCTTCCAGACCTTATTTTCTGATATGTTCCCAAGGAAGAAATCTGCACCTTAAATCTAGATACAAAAAGGTATAAACTTTCAACCAATAAAACCCCATCCAAAACTCACTCCAAATATGATTCTTCTCTAATATATTATGACCTGCCAAAATACAATAGGCCTCCTTTAAAGTAAACATACCTACAACAGTACGACTCAAACACAGTTATCTTCATCTTGAGAGAAGCAAATTTTCCTTTCCATTTGTTGGGCGTAGGATCCCCCAAGGGAAGTTTTGGGGCTAAGAGCCCAGATTTTGGGTCCAACTTTGTAATTACAATGTAAAGACTCTTCATTTTTTGGGCACTGAGCGTGTAGTTGTTAAAGAGTCATAGGGTTGTCCGCCCTTATTTTGATAATGTAATGTCGGTTGTAGAAGATCTACTGATGGTTCGCAGACCAGGGAATTGTATAGATAGAGCGAAGCTCTAAGTAGTCAAAATCATCTAATCTAATCGAAGATGGAATAATGAAGATGTATGTGAGATAGCTCTGAAGTGTAAAGTCTAATTTTGGGTCGTAGCATAGGAAGAGGCTCTGCAGTTGAGTGCATAGAGGCCTAGTAGTCTGCAGCTGAGTGCGCAGACCCCTGCAGTTGAGTGTGAAAGGCGAGTCGAGTTTGTAATCATCTAGAAGTATTAATAAAGGGACATTTCTATCAATTCCGTGTCTTTATTTCCTATTTTATGCATCTATTATATTGGGTATGAATTTCACTTCTAATTCTTATATGATGCATGAATGTGTATAACTATATTGGTTAAGTAAACACAAGTTAGAATTCATTTCTGTGAATATAATTAAGATCTGTTGATAAGATAAGCAAGATACTTGGTGTAGTTTGGGAAACATCATAGTTTGTTGCCCTAGCAATGCGAAAGCATCTCAACCCCTGGTTAGAGCTGCGCAAAAGCCATTGGTAACAAATCACGAAGGTACTAAAGCTTAGAACAGAGCATGAAGTGACCTGCGCGAAGGTAGTTCTAGTTGGAATAAACCAACATCACATCCATCTCAAGGGTGCGAAAACTTGGTTCCATCATTGCCCCATATTGGTTTAGGTGAGACTTTAGTCCGCACTCGATGGGTTGATGCCGAAAGGGCCAGTAGTGTAGGGATTTATTTGGCTACTTAACTTTGAACTTGGGTCAGGCCCCCACAATCCAACAAATGGTTCCATTGCTGGGACCGGAATCTGCATGAGAGATGTGTGATGTCGTATCATCAGAATCGAACTGAGAAAGAAATTGAAGGCTGGTTGGACAAATTAATTCACAAGTTCGTGGCACAAGAGAACAAAAACCCATGACTATCAAAAGAAGAGTGGCTAGACAATTACCTATATACAGAGATCCATGAAATCTTTTTCACATCCTTTCCTATTGAGCTATACGAGTGGATCGTGAAGCTAGTAAATAACCAAGGAAGGTGGAAACTTGACGGTCCTATTGTGTGGACCCCAGAGCTAGTGTGGAGATTAGAAGCATCGGGGGATAAGATCATGCACGTCATTGATCATTGGCTTGATCGTATTATAGGAGGATTTTTTAATGAGTTCATAGTCGATACCTCAGCCAGCTATAGCAAGGTAGAGCGATGCTTTCTCAAAGGACTGCGAGGTAAGTACGTAAAGTCTTTGAATACTTGGATTAAAATGTTGTTGTGTGAAAATAAGCTTATGCAGTTGCCTTGATGTTGGGGGCTACGCAAAGCGGAAAAGTTTACAGGAACGAAGGAAATAAGGGTCCAGAAAATACCCCCTTGATTTCACCTCTGGGAGGGGATGAGGAAGAGATCGTGAAGGTCTCTCTGCGAAGTGCTATTCATCTAATAAGACAAATACGCTTGTGAATCCCACCTCCACACACACCACCACCAGCTTCATCGCCATAACCTCCATCTTCACATGTACCAACTCTACCACCACTGCAATTTAGTATGGCAAGCACAGTTAAGTTACCTATGTTCAAAGGTTTGGGAAATGAAGATCTGAACCAACTCTGGTTCATTGTAAGGGCTGTATGGGAAGCGCAAGGTGTTACAGATGACCCTATATATTAATTATTCCAACAATAACCCGAATGCAAGAGTTGGGGATATCCAAGAAAAGATAAATAGAGAATTTAGCAAGCCTAAGTCTGAAATGCAATCGATTGTGGGATTTAAAGAGATCACGATGATACTAGGTGAGACTCCATTGGAACTAGATCAGAGGTTGAAATATACGATTTGTGAAGAAAATATGAATATTACAGATGAACAACATCGCAAGTGGTTTGTAGCTTTGCTACTACCACATTTAAGGAGTGCGCTATCGCAACAGAAGATAACAACTCAGGCAGAGGCCCTAGAGATTTCTATGAGGCTACATCAGACCCCAATGCAGGATCCTAACCTAGGGGTTCAGCAAATCCATGTGCAGCTGAAGAATCTGTGCATTGAGATGCAGAGTCTAAAACAGGACAAGATGGTTCAACCAGAAGTGTGCAAAGAAGTGTGGTGTGTAAAATGCAAGAGTCAGTGTAATGGCAAAGACCACTGACCAACCTTTACAAATTACCTCGCAGGAGGAGGACTGATGCCTTTAAGGCCGGAAGCTCAAGTAGGATCTAGCATAGTGCCTACTTTGTGGTGCATGATCTACCAAATAGCTGAAAAACATGCCATGGACAATTTTCACTTGTTACAGAAGTATACGCAAACTTTGCAAGAGTTGTTCTACAACTTTGTAGGTTGGTGGGACATGACGAGTGTATTTGCAGAAGCTATGAATTGATGATGGATAGAATTCCCACCTACAGGGTTCAGGCCGAAACATGGCCCCTTGACTAGAATGTAGGAATGGCGCGGATAGGATTTTAGGGGCGTGGACAAGGCCAAGGCAGAAGAGGACCTAGTAGAGGTCATGGGCAATTGATTTGCTACAATTGCGGAAGGCGAGGACACTATGCCTACGATTGCACAAATCCAACACACCCGTCATGCAAGTGTTACACGTTGTTTGATCATGAGACAGAAGATTGTCCTACATTGATAGCTAGGATCCATGGAAAAGGAGTGTTACCCCCTCCCTCGACTCAGAACCTGTAGATGATGAGGTTTGAGCCACACGAGGAAGATTCGAACGTAAATATTGTGCTCCGAAGTGGAATCGGGATGAGAGATGACAAGGGGAAACAATCTAAAGATAGTACTTGGGTTTGCAAAGCCCCTGCAAAAGAAGCTGAGTTTGATTTGGAGCACTCTCGAGAAACCTTCATGGAAGCTAAGAAGAGCTTCATTGAGGCCTCCACGTCAGGGAGCAAAGATCAGCCTGATTCGAAAATGTATCCCTCCATGCTCACAACTTTCTTGGAAACCTGTATGAAGTTATTTTGCGACAATAAGGCTATGAAAGGGCTATAGGAACTTATCAATAGATGCATTGGGACCGCGCCAGGAGAACCATGTAGTCTAGAAGATCAAAAAGAATAAGATAAGGACAAGCCACAAAATGAGACTAATTTTGCAGATCAAAGAATATGAGATGGACCAAGTCATTATGGATTTGGCATTAGATGCGAATGTTCTACCAAAATGGACATGAGAATGAATGGAGAGACCGACGCTGCAATGGTCTCCGATTTAGCTAAGGATGGTGAACCAATAGAGAATAATACCCATGGGGTGATTGCAGGGAATAATAGTGGATATTGAGGGAGTGAGCACACTGGCAGATTTCGAAGTAATAGAGATTTTTGATGACAACAATCCCTACCCTACGCTCTTGGGAATTGACAGGGCCACTGATATGAACAAGGTAATTAATCTAAAGAAGCGAAAAATGATCTTTGAAAATAAGTCACTACATGTAATTATACCCCTGGACCCTGCTGAAGGATCACACTATACGGAGCCGGTCTATGACTATGAGAGTGATGATGATATGGACTGCATCTACAAGATAACAGCGTGAGACCAAGATTGCATAAATCCCACTGTGGATGGATGGATTGCATGGAAGCGTGAGAGCTCTTATACTTCGGATTTTGATGAGGAAATAGAACACTAGAAGAATCAATTAAATGAAGTAACTATGTTGAATTGCAATATGATGACCAGGTCGTTGCACTGCGTGTTGACAAAAGTAAGAGATATGCCTACTTATGATGGTCTAAATGAGGTAGATACCTTCTTGTATGCATTTGAAAGGGAGGTTCTGGAAAATCAAAACTTCCAAGCCTTGGACTGGGAACTATGTGCTACGCCTGCGAGATGGTGGGGTACGCACAAAGTAAGCTTTGATGATTGGTGCAAATGTAGGAGAATGATGCGAGTACGATTTGGGAAGCCTAACGTGCAACTGACAGACAAGTATGATGGGTAGGATGATTCGCACGTGCATCTGGCCAAGTGGACACAGGCTTAAAGAGAAAAGCCACAACCTATGCAGAGGCACATCTACCCCATGCTAAAATACTTGGTCAATAAGCATGTGTCGGGGGGCGGAACTTGCAGATGGCTCTTAATGTTGGGAAGACATTATGTAGGAAGAGAAACCACATAGAAGATTCCACGCATAGAAGCATTCAACAAAGTATTGGAAACTACGTTGACCAAGGTATGCAATGTGCAATGAAGTGATTGGGACCTACGCATACCTGCAGTGTTATGGGCTTATCGAACGAAATGAAAGAAACTGACGGGACAGACACCTTTTAGGCCTGTCTATGGAGGGGAAGCCATAATTCCTATCAAATACATCATGCCTAGTCTACGCATAACAGCACTCATAGGTATGATGGATCGCAGAGCCCTGGAGGACAGGCTCACGTAGCTGGAAGAGCTCAAAGAAGAATGATTTTTGGCAGGATTTCACCAGAAGGTCCAAAAGAAGTGCGAAAAGGCTTGGCATGATCGACATATTAAGATACACACCTTTAAGGTGAATGATTTGGTTTTGTTGTATGATAGTAAGTTTGATAAATTCCCAGGGAAATTTAGAATGCACTGGTTAGGGCCGTATATTATTAGGGAGATTACATATGGTGGTGCAGTATAGTTGGTAAAATTGAATGGCAATCCCTTCCTAGGAAAAGTGAATGGGATTCATTTGAAGCCATACATAGGTGGCCTGGCCACCTAAATAACCGACCAAAGCATGGTCTTAGCACTCCAGGTAACTTAAAGGAGGTGCGGGACTATAAACTACTCTACCCGGGAACTGTGTGATGTCAGGACTGTGTGCAATAGCGAAGAGTCACAGGGTTCGCGACAGCTTAAAGATAGTTGTGCTGGCACACAAGTCTGCCAAAAAGTGACTGTTATAGTCACTATTCACGATATGATGCTTGGTTTGAGGAAAAAATGGAGCGAGCGACAAGCATTTAAGGTGAGCTTTATGGGCTAGATTCTCGAAAATTTGTTGCCAATCTATCATCAATGGACTGAATGTGGGGGGTACGGTTGAATTCAAATTCGAAAGGTGTTATAAATTACAAAAGGCTGTCAAACAAACAACAATTCGAAATTTGAGAACTAGTTGCGCACTCAAGTATTCATGAACCGAGACTTTCGATATTCTGAAAGAGAATTCATTGTTTGAGCAATTACCAGAGATGTTGAGAGAACTATGGAATAGCACTATGTTAGCACCCAAAGAAGCCATGGAAACATGAGTAGTGATAGCCGAGGAAACTGCGTAGGAAATTGCGGAAGTAGTAGCCCTAGAGAGCGTCGGAATAATCGCTGAGGTCCCTAAATCACCATGCATGATGTTCGCTTGTTGGGGCTTCACCTAGGTTCAGAAGTGATTTAGCCAAACAAATCCCGAAACTACCGGCCATTTTGGCAACAGTCTGTGGTGCGGAGACTGAGGTCTCACCCGAGGTAGTATGGGAGGGTGCTGAAACTAGGTTTCCGCACCCTAGGGATGTCTTGATGAAATCTATGAAGTTTGCAAACAAAACCTACATGCTTGTGCTACTCTGTGCCACTGTTTGTCCTTCGCAGCTTGTGCAACTGCTTCTGCGCAGCTCTATAAAGAGCGCGAAGATGCGTTGTTCTAGATCCTTTACCCTTATTGTGCTATTATTATAGATCTTAACTTAATTGTGTGGGCCCAATATTCTCATTAATCATTCAAAATTCATAACAAGTGAGTGAAATCATAAACTGTAAAGAGATGCATAAGTATAACGAAGAATAGACACACAGTATTTTAGAATTAACCTATCTTTTGTTAATTCTTTGTCCAAGTACAATCCCAACTCTGCCTTGCGCACTTAGCTGCAGCGGTCTGCGCACACAACTTCGGACTCTACTGGGCCTCTGTGCACTCAGCTACGGAGCCTCTACCTATCACTACGACCCAATACCTTCAGATCTACTTCTAGTTTCTAATCATGCCTTCACATCTCTCTATTACTTGTCAAAACTCTCCAGACTAACTCTTACACTTAGAACCTCACTCTATTTATACAATCCCATGGTCTGCGGACCATGGGTAGGCTGACACACTTTACATTAAATTACATTATTTTAGGGCGAACAACCTTAAACTCTCACGCTCTACACTCGCATTTTGCAGGGTCTTTACCCTACATTGACCAAAACTCAGGCTTTAAGCCCCAAAAACTTGCTATGGGGGGAATCCGCTGCCTAACAGGCCCCCAACATAATCATCGTGACTTGTCCTGAGTCACTCGGTTGGTGCGGTGATATTTGCGCGGAGTCCATCCAACAACTTTTGCACTTCGCCTAAGTCCGCAACACATTTTTCCATTGTCCGCTGTACCAGTTGTGAACGTATCTCCGATGTATCATTGTTAGGGCCACCTCCTTGCCTTAGCACATATATGCCCTGCATCTGTACCAGCTTACCCTCGATCTTGGTGGTGACCATGAATGCTTCCTCGAGCCAAGGCTGGATGCACACTTTAAGCATTGCTTCTTTCTGACGTGCAACATCTACCTGTTCCTTTAGAGCCTGAGCCTCCTTCATATTGGTTAGTCGCTAAGTAAGGGTGACTGTCTGCATGGTCCCCTAGACATTGTCATATGCCTACTGCAACTATAGTGTTTCTGTCTCTAGATGTTGTATAGTTGGATCTTCCTATAGTGAGGTTAGCGTGAAGAGTGACTGATCCAACAAGCCTGTGCAATACTGTACGACGTGCTCTATTGCTTCCAACCTTGATTGAATTGCATAGTGGCACTTCTCTCTGACTTCTAGGGGTGTAGAGGGTTGCGCCTTCAGCTGCAGCTCTGCAATATACAGGTTGAGGTCTAGCTAGATCGTCGTTGCTTCCTCCTTTTCCTCGCAGAATCCATTGGCCAATTTGTGTATATGCACTCCTACTAGTAGGTCTGTCACAATCTCTAGCTCGGGGACGCAGCAACATGATTCCTCGACGATCTGCTCCAGTCGCTAATTCTGTGCTACCGCTTCATCGCATTGGAGGCTTAGTTGCTCAATGTTGATTCATTGTTCATTGAGCATTTGTACTGCGTGTCCTTCCCTAGCACGGAGCTCTATCGTCGCTCCGTCCTACAGCTGGTATAATATATCTCATGGAAGGGCTACCAAGTTTAGGCCAAGTCCCTTAATCTGGCCTACTATGGCTCTATCCTCCATGTTATCCGCTGTCAGTACTCCTTCTGGCAATACAACGGTATTAGCCATTTTGGCCCGCAGCAACTACTCTATTGCTGATGTACCTGTAGCCCCATAGACAACTGCCCTTCCCTCTTGTGGGGGCTACACCTAAAGTCCCTACAGTTGCACCCTGAGTGCCCCCAACACATTCTGTTGCTTCATCAATGCTTCTTAGAGTGCTTCCCTGGTGACCTCACAAATTATGTTTTCGATGTCATATAGGTCACCCTCGGTCAGTGTAATAGGTTCCCCATCTAATTTGGAAGCCTTGGTCTTCTTCTAGGGCCCTATCCCTTCCGTACTATACAACCATTTTAGCTGTGTCGATGATGTGTTTGGGTCCATGTCTGCTGCCATGTCATCTATCCCCTGTGCTATGGTCGAGTCTGGGCCTCTTTCTTCCTACATCATGGTTGCCCTAGATGCTGGTGTTGCTACTGCTTTGACCGCAGCCTTGGTCAGTTGCGTGACAGCCTTCACTACCTCACGGGAAACCCTTACTTCTTCAACAAACTACTCATTCTGCTTCAGCTGTGCCAATAGCTTGGCAGCATCCATCTGTCTTTGAATCACCATCTCATCGCATGCCATCAGATCCAAGGTGCACCATTTAGGTGGCCATGAGTCGAGCACTGCAAACACAGCGTCATCAATCATGATGAAGGGGAGTGTGGTCCATTTCTTCTCTAGATCCTTCCGCGCCCTGATGTACACATTGTGCATATCTACCTTAAAATCTTCAAAGCTCCATAGACTGTCATATACCATGGGGGGTAGGCATGGTTGTTTGTTGATCCACATTTGTATGCTTGCCTCCATAAGTATCTAGAAGATCTTGGTCTCATGGATTCACGTGGCGTCCTTCGTCACCCATAGCGATGTGTATTTTGCTGCCTCTAGCAAGTCCTAGTCAAGTGGAGGAAACTAATTGTCCTTATGAAATTCCCCTACAACCAACAGGATGGATAAGAGCAACCACGCATAGTGGAAGGTCTTACCCTGCTCCTGGGCCTCCCTGCAGTTTTTCAGGAACTCCTCGTAGAGGAACTGTGCCCAGTTGAATCATACCCTTTCTACACATTGTTCAGCCAGCACGATGACTGTTGCTGGTACCTTGTTGCCACAACATTTTCTCATCACTTTTCCTGCCAACAGCTAGGTGGCTACGCACACCCCTTTGTCTTGAAGGCTAGTAATAACATAACCCCTATGCTTTTTCTCCAACTTGTATTTCTTTTTCTTGGCCTCTACGAGCGCCAAGTCTCCACTTTTGTGAGCTATTTCCTTGGGGTCCCTTCCTGTACAGGGAAGCCGAGAAATCCTATGAATAAGCTCTGCCATGATGCGAATGGGCTCCTCCAGCCATAAGTACCCATCGTACACTAGTAAAAGCAGTTGCCTGATGACAAAGATCGTGATTGGTGCTCGATGAAAGTGTGGAATCCATAATAGGTGGAGTAGCCTGACCTCCTCCACCTCGCGTTGCCATTTCCATGGTTGTAGTGTTGTAACTTCCCCCTCCTTGCTTTGTTTCATTAGTTGGTTGGTTTCCAAATGTGGGAATTTTTTGCTCCGTGAGTTCCCAATATTCAAATTTCATCGTGGGTACACGACCCCAAGTTGAACCTTCAACCAGAACTCCCTCGGGAAGGAATGGGGTTTTGAGTGTGGTTTTAACAACATCCAAATCTTTAAGTACTTTTACTCACCCTTTCTGCGGAGGGACATACTTGGGCAGTTTTGTTGCAGCATGCACTGGTTGAATTTCTTCCTCCATTTCTACATCTGGTTCAATTTATTCTACAAAGGACTGGAGATCCTCCTCCTCATCATCTATCTCAAGATTAATTGTCTTATCTTCCATAGACAATTTACCAAACTGCAGGTTCCATGGAGACATACGGACCGGTCCTACTATGTGTGGGTCCCTTTTGGGCCTCGTCATCCAAGGCGATTTTTGAATTTCCAGTGCATCCCCCACCGGTGACATAGGGCTCAACATGGCTCCCTTGGCTATTGACATCACTCTATTCAGAAGGTCCTGCGTTTATTTCGTCAATGTTTCAAACACTAAACTTACTTTGAAAACCTCTAAAGGCGTAAGGTCCATACCCAATTGAGAGCGCACTAACTGAATTCTCAAGATGCCAAGGGTTGTTTGGTGGATGACCATCTGTGATTTATAGGCCTGACGAAATTCAAATTCGACTGTTCCCCCCTCCTTCAGCTCATTAATGCGAGATTGGCAGCAGATCGTTTCAAATATAGTTTTGACTCCGTGTCTTAATTGCCCGCCTCCAGCTCCACATTGTCCTAAATGGGATATCTTGTCATGAACAGTGACCCCAACGGTCACTTCCCAGTCTACCCATGCAGCAGCATAGCCTCTCATGTGCGGGCACGACCCTTGTGACCTACTAACCATGCGCGTAGTCCCCCTATCATGCGACTCCCATACAGACTCTTTTATGGCCCCACGCTCTCTTCCAACTTCTTGGAGCGTTAAGACTGTGCTTTCTACAGATAGTCAAGTCGCCACACCACCCATACGAGGCTTCCCTACACCTTCCAACCTAGTTTGCAGGCACCCCTCAATTACCCTCACATCAGTTAGCGCTTCACGTTCTTCCTTATACAGTGTGCTACCTTGGTTCCTTTGTCTAGTGAGGCACGCCACAGCCATGGTATCAAAGCCACAAATCCTTCTAATGCAATAGTGTGGCTGCCTCCCTCTTGTCCTATCATACCTAGTTCCTCGGCGCAACCTACCTTTTTTATTTTGGTTCTCAGTTTGTTGATTTCTTTGTCTAAGATATTTCTTTTCTTCCTCAACTGTACTCTATTTTCTTTGAGTTCGCGAATTTTTAAGTGCCCTCGCCGAATGGCGTCCTGTAGCTGCATATAGTCTACTTCATATGGCGGCATAATTCCTTCATGCTGGACCCTATGAATTGTTCCAATTATGTGAGGATTCCTTCCTCCCAAACCTATGGCCTCGACTCTACCCATCATCTTTAGGATCATCTCCGTGCTCAGGTTCTTGTACAAGGCCCTAGAGGCCCATCGAATCGTTGGTACGCACCAATCCCAATTAGTCCATCTAGCCTCGTGAACCTCGTTCAGGATCCCGCATATCTTCTTGAATGCTTCTAAGTGGAATGTTTGTGGTGTGTTTCGCTTTTCCTACTGCTATGACTAGTTCTAATTGTCGATCCTTAGTTTAGGGTGTTCTTGCACAGCATACATCTGCACCCATCAACACAACTGGGCATGCAAGCTGCTTCGTCCTAGCTACCCGACTCTCATTCAATCCTAGGGGCTTCCAAATCACAAGTGTATTTGTCTTCTACATTCGTGTCAATTTAAAATTGTCTTCTGATGTGTACTCCACCAACGTGAGGGTGTTGCATGAAGTGCCCATTCCAGTGCACCGTACCACTGCTGTTTTGGTACTGCACTTTCAAATTTGTCCACGAATTCATCCATACTTGTTACTCCATCATTTGTTGGTAGTTCCCTTGCCTCTATCATCATGCAACATAGTGGTCTAATCATCATGTTGCAATTTATTGCTGTCACTTCGTGTAACCGATTTTGCCAGCGTTCTACTTCTTCGTCTGAATTCAAAGTACAGGAGCTTTCGTGCTCCCACGAGATTCTCCCGTCTCCAGTTAGGTTCACCCAATCCTAGTCTCACGCCGTTATCTGTTAAATACAATCTAGCTCATTGTTGCTTTCATCGTCGCGCACTGGTTCAATGTGACACGCTACCTCAGCTAGGTCTAGCGGAACTACTATGCATAGGGAATTCTTCTCGAATATCATCTTCCACTTCTTCAGGTTAATGACTCCATTCATATTAGTGGCCCAGTATATTCCTAGCAACATGGAATAAGGATTGCTGTCATCGACAATCTCTATTACTTCAAAGTTCATCTATGTGCTTGTGCCTTCGATATCAACTGTTACTCCTTGCAACCTCCCCATGGGAAAAATCTTCTGTTGGTTCACCATTCGTAATTGAATAGGGGACCACTGCAACACGGGCCTACCCATGAATTCCCATGTTTGCCTTAGTAACACATTCACGTTCGATCCTAGATCTAGGATGACCTGATCCATTTCATACTTGCCAATCTGCACCATCAATCTCATCTCCCTTCGAGTGCGCAATGTATGCTTCCCCAATTTCTGGACTACGCGCGGTTCTCCTGACCCTGTGCACCTGGTGATCAATTCCTTTAGCCCCTTAACTGCCATATTGTCATGCAATAGTTTCATGCATGTCTCCAAAAAGGTAGTAAGCATAGAAGGATCCATCCCTGGCTCTGGTTGATCCTTACTACCTGAAGTGGAGGCCTCTGCAAAGCTCTCCTTAGCTTCCATGAACATCTCCTTTGCGTGTTTTAGGTCAAACTCAGGTTCCTTTATAGGAGCCTTACAAACCTATGTATCTTCCTCGCGCTGCTTCCCCTTATCCTCCCCTATGGTCGCACCACTTCTGAGCATCATGTTCACATTTGGGGCTTCTTCACACAGTTTAGACCTCATCATTTGGATATTTTGAGTTGGAGGAGGCTGGAGTACCCCTTTCTCGTGCATTTTTGAGATCAATGTAGGAAAATTTATCATTTCATGATCAAACTGAGCAGTATGAATAGGATATTCTCGTCAGGTTGGTACAATCACGGGTGTAGTGTCCTGGTCCTCCGCAATTGTAACAAATTAACTATTCGCGGTCCCTTCTTGGTCCCATTCCTCCTCATCCTCGACCTTGCCCCTAAAATCCAGCATGCGCCATCCCCACAGTTGGGTCGAGGCCTTGTGTTTTTGTCTACATTCTACAGGTTGGTGTCTGATCCATCATCAACTCATAGCTGTGAAAAGTACACTCGTTGTGGCCTACTGATCTACAGAAGTTACAAAACAACTACTGGGGAGTCTGGGTATACTTTTGTAACAAATGACAATTATCTGTTGTGTGCTTTCCTCCTTTATGAGAAATCGCGCACCATAATGCGGGTGTCGCATTCAGCCTTGCCTATGCCTTTGGTCTCAATAGCATTGTCCCCCCTCCTACCAAGTAGTTCACGAATACCGGACAATGATCCTTGTCATGGCCCTGGCCCTTGAATTTTATTTACCATACTTCCTCGCGCACCTCTGGCTGCGGTGCCCTATCTTGCTTCAAGATTTGCATTTCCAGGCAGAGATTCCATAGTTGTGCATGGATTTCTTTAAATTCCCAACCCCAAATCTTGTGTCAGTGTCTCATGCAACCTCATTGCCATTTCCAACGCTTCGGCCTGGGTAGAAAGTTTTTGTTGTGACAACGCCACCCTCAGGTGTGGCGTTAGAGATACCACAAACCATGCACAGGGTTGCGCATCCGTGAGCATCATATTAGCCTCACAGATCGTACTCTTCAACTGTTAATCCAGATCCTAGGGGGTCTCGCCTGGAAGCATCGTGATCTCTTTAAACCCAATGATTCACTGTGTCTCTGATTTCAGCTAGCTAAATTCTCTGTTCAGCACATTTTGGATCTTTGTTATTCCTGCATTTGGTTGACCATTAGAGTTCTTGATATACAATGTCAACACACGATCCTACAATGCGCTCACCAATGTAGCCTTCTTAATGTTGTCATCTGTGACCCCTTGCGCTTCCCACACTGCTCTTACCACAAACCAGAACTGGTCCAGATCCTCATTCCCTACTCCTCTAAATACGGGTAACTTGATCGCTCTCACCATGCTAAACTGCAAGGTTGGTGGGGGTGGAGTGGGTGGAGATGGAGGTGAAGGAGTTGAAGCGGGTGGTGGCATGCGTGGAGGTGATAACTGCGGAATGTGCTACCTTATCAAACTAACCACACTTCTCGAAGAGACTCGAGCAAGCTCTTCCTCACTCTCTCACGAAGGTGAAATTAAGGGACTATTTCTTAATTCCTCGCTACCTTTGTAGATCTTTCCACTTCGCGTCGTTCTAAACATTAATGTATTTGCATAACCCGATTTTCACATAACAACATCTTAATCCAGGTATTCAAATATTTAATGTACTTACCTCACAGTCCCTTGAGAAAACGTCATTCTGCTTCACTGTAGCTTATGGTCATGTCTATCGCAAACTTAGTGATAAATCTACCTATTATCCGGTCAAGCCAATGGTTCACAGCTCGCGAGATCTTATCTTTTGATGCCTCTAGTTTGTGCACTAATTTCGGAGTCCACACTATCAGTTGGTCAAGTTTACACCTTTCATGGCTATCGGCTAGCCTCATGATCCACTCATACAGTTCATAAGGAAAGGATGCAAAGAAGATCTTGTGGATTTCTGTATACACGTAGTGATCCAGCCACCTCTTCTCAGATACCTGTGGAGTTCTATTGTCCTGCGTCACGAACTTGTGAATCTTCTTGTCCAACCATTCTTTAATTTCCTTCTTTGTTGGGTTCCAGTGGCACGACATCAGACACCCCTTAGGCAAATCCCGGTCCTAACAATGGAACCATTTGTTGGCTTGTTGGGGCCTGACCTAGGTTCATAAGTGATTTAGCCAAACAAATCTCGAAACTACCAGCCCTTTCAGCAATAGTCTGCAGTGTGTAGGCTAAGGTCTCACCCGAGGTAGTATGGGAGGGTGCTGGAACTAGGTTTACACACCCTAGGGATGTCTTGATGAAATATTGGAAGTTTGCGAACCGAACCTGTGGGCTTTCGCTACTTGACGCAACTATTTGTCCTTTGTAGCTTGTGCAAATGCTTTCGCGTAGCTCTGTAAAGAGCGCGAAGAAGTGTTGTTCTAGATCCTTTACCCTTATTGTGCTATTATTATAGATCTTGACTTAATTTTGTGGGCCCAATATTCTCATTAATCATTCAACATTCATAACAAGTGCGTGCAATCATAAACTGTAAAGAGATGCATAAGTATAACAGAAGCATAGACACACAATATTTTAGAATCAACTTATATTTTATTAATTCTCTGTCCAAGTACAATCGCAACTCTGCCTTGCACACTCAGCTACAGGGGTCCACACACACAGCTGTGGACTCTACTAGGCCTTCGCGCACTCAGCTGCGGAGCCTCTACCTATCACTATGACCCAATACCTTCAAATCTACTTCTAGTTTCTAATCATGCCTTCGCATCTCTCTATTACTTGTCAAAACTCTCCAGTCTAACTCTTACCCTTAGAGCCTCACTCTATTTATACAATCCATGGTTCATGGACCATGGGTATGCTAACGCACTTTACATTAAATTACATTATTTTAGGGTAGACAACCGTAGACTCTCATGCTCCACACCCGCAGTTTGCAGGGTCTTTAAACTACATTGACCAAAACTCGGGCTTTAAGCCCCAAAAACTTGCTATGGGGGGATTCGCTGCCCAACACACGCCTAGACCTATGAAGAACAAGTAGGCCATGATACTAGTGCACATCTCACCCAGAAATCCACTAAGGACAAAGCTCACATTGGAGTAAAAGGGGAAGTCCATTAATTTGGATACCGATGAGGAGGAAGAGTTTGAACAAATCCTGGTGGAGGAGGAGGATGTAGAGATGGAATAGAAACCCAGGGCACGAACCTTATCACTAGGCTACCGAAATATGTTCCTCTGCGAAAGGGTAAGCAAAGGTTCCAAAGGATATAATGAGAGCAAGAGATCTCTACAAAATCCCCTGCTCCCAGATGATATTGTGTTTGAAGGAACGCACTTCGGAAGGGTTCCCATGCTGCAATTTGAATATTGGGACCTCATGGACCACAAGAAGTTCCTGCATTTAGCGACTGGGAAGATAATTCACCAGAAGATAGACGTATCGGCTAGAATGATAGAGTTGGAGCCTCGCAAGTGACTCAGAGGTGTTGAAAAAGAAGAGGTGCTAAACCTTCTCTGGGCTCCACATTACCATCGTGCCCCAGTGACCATTTTCATCATCAGGTAGCTTCTATACTTGATGCATGATGGGTTCTTATGGCTGGAGGATCCCATCCCCATCACAGATCATTTGATTCACCAGATTTCACATTTCCCTTGTGGAAGGGAGGACCCAGCAAATATTTCAGTGGGAAAAGGTAGCGATTTGGCCCTCACGGAGGTAATGAAAAAGAATTTTAAGTTGGAGAAGAAGAAGTGAGGATATGCCATCTCCAGCATCAACAACCCTACGGTCAAGGTTGCGACATAGATATTGGCAGGGAAGGTGATGCAGAAGTTCCGCACGGATGAGGTGCCCTCACCAATGGTTGCACTAGCGGTGCAATGGGTAGAAGCGGTCCAGTTAAACTGGGAAAACTATCTATGCGGTGAGTTCGTTGAGAATTTTCATGAGGCACAGGAGTAGGGAAAAATATTTCATTACGCATGGCTCCTATTGTCAATAGTACTGGTGGCATGGGCGTTGCCCGAAGATAGCCAATTCCCGTCGATCATGCAAGACCTTCTAGAGGTAGCGAAGTACACTTCACTGTGGGAAACTAAGGATGCGCAGAGGATTAGAGAGAGAAAGATATTTTGGGTGCTCATGGAGATGAACATCAGGATGGGGATCAATTGCAAGCTACAGTTATCGCCCACAGTCTACAACAGTCTGCAGATCTTTGCAAAATTCAAAGCATACTTCTACCATATCTTCATCAGCATGCAAAAGGATCCTATGAAGATGTGGCATGAGTTACCATACTTGGCGATCGATGATGTAATTTTTGTAGTCCTTGAGTCTTGGACACCAGAGTGGCTTGCTCCAGCTGACTCTGCGGTGGAATCAAAGAAGTACGCCATGTAGCGGAATAGGGAAGAGACAAAACTATGGATGGCACAACTCGCAGAAAAGTGCAGGAAAGAAGAAGAAGTGGCTAAGGCCCAGGTGGCAAACGACGCTAGTGAAGCAGCAAAAAACAGTAGAAGGAGAGTGCGAAGGATGGAAGTCACCTTCACCCGAACTAGAGACTAATACAGAACAAGGTGGCATGAACCCACAAACAAAGTCCACCCAGCTCAAGCATTCGCGACCATGAGAGTAGGTAGGGCCATGAAAGAAAACAAAGGCCTCGAAGACATCTTTTGACCCTATCACCCTCACTGAAGGGGATATACATGATATCAATGAAACGGCAAGGGATGTCATCGCAAAGGCCCTCCAGCAGTTTGAGGAACAACACCAGCTGGTATTAGAGGCTCTCAAGACACAAATATAGGAGTTGTAGGTGCGCACTCCATAGGCTGGCAGAGT
>APFE030713330.1:34621-64093 GCA_000404065.3 Pinus taeda
TGGAAAAGATACACACTAGCCAGAATCCTGCAGATATGCTAACAAAAGTTGTAACCAGGGAGAAACTAAGAATCTGCTCAGTTTCAATTGGTCTTCAAGTATGATGAAGAAGATGAGAAGCAACCAATTCGAAAGTGGAATCATTGTCTAGCAAATGAAGCAGCGGTGGAGTTGCTATAATCAATCTCCAAGTGGGAGATTGTTGGGTGTGGAGCCTGATTATCTTCTGTATTCAAAGGTTTCAGCTAGATGTATACCCCAAGAAGATTGTACACCCCTCCACACGAGGGGACTTATTCCCACCACGGGGCTCTGGGGGATTCGGGGGCAGCGCCCTCGAAGCTAAAAATAGATGTAAAATTGCCTTGTAAAAGTCTAATAATTTCTAGTCAATCTGGGCCATTCATTAGGCATATAATTTGATGATAGAAATTATGTTTAATTTAGGGTTTTTGCCTTAGAAGGCAACCCCTCACTATATATGAGGGAATTTTATTGGATTTGTGCATATCTATATTTTGAGCGAGGAATAGAGAGGAGATTGAGAGCGAAGAGGGTGTTACAACGAATCTGTTGTAGGTTGTATCTCTTCAGTTTGCTAGATAATACAATAAAAGAAGGATTGGTTGTTTCTCCTTGGACGTAGCCCAAACTGGGTGAACCACGTATATCTGTGTCTCTCTTATTTTATGCATTTTCTGTGTTTATATTTCTGTAATATTTTATGTGTTCCATTGCTCTATAATATATAATTTTCTAATAGATTGGTTTTAATTTTATTATTTGATATTGAGCTTAAATGATGGGAGTGGGTCCAGTCTGAAAATTTGATGAAACGTGCCTACAAATTTGATGTTTTTGGTTCAGGTGGGTCCAACATGAAAATTATGAAAAGTGGTCCATGGAGATGTTTAGGGTTGGATCCTTCAATCAGGAAGTCAAAGCTCCCTTCGAATGGTAGTTTGTAAATCTGATCAGGGGGTTGGAACTCCCTTCCAGCGGGTGCTGGTAAATGAGATCAAGGGGTTGGAGCTCCCTTCTAGTGGGTGATGGTAAATGAGATCAAGGGGTTGGAGCTCCCTTCAATCAGTGCTAGAGAATGAGAGAAGGTTGTAGCCTTCTGCAGGTGGGAACTTGTGTGCTAGTATGAGTCTGTGCCAATACAAGATTGTAAGAAGTATTTCTTTATAATAAAAAGAAGACAAAGACGACATCAAGAGTGGCTTTCTCCCACATTGGGTTTCCACCCAAAAATCCTAGTGTTCATGTGTGTTGATGTGTTGTTTACGTGTGATGGTTTATTCTATTCTTACTACACATGGTTACTATTTAATAATGCCTATTGAAGTATTAATACATTTTCTCAAGTTAAATAGATGATGAATTAAATGAAAAGTAAATTAACTGGATATACGTTAGTTGGTTGAATAAGAGTTGCATACATATATATGTTTACTTTAGTATAGTCATGTACAAAAATCTGAATATGAAAAGAAAAGTTTAAAAATATTGATTCTCCCCCCGCCCCCCACCCCCTCTCATTATTTTCCCCAACAATTGGTATCAGAGTAGGTCCTTGAGAAGAAGGTTGATTGCTTGAAGGAGATCCATTAAGATGATGGAGAAGATAGCTCGAAGGAGGGACACAAAAACTATGACAGTAATATATCAAATGTAGTAACAGTTACAAATGTTAGCAAATATTCAGGTTCAGGAGCACCTCGCTTTCTATTAATCAAGAATGAAGAAGACAGTAAGAAATAATTATCAGGAATGGGCTTTTTTTCTAATTGTGGACCATTTCCTTGACTATGCAATAATGATAGTGACGGTGATAGTGAAACAAGTGAACTTGCACTCATGGGTAAAAGTGAAAGTAATCAATCTAAAGAGAAAACCTATTAAAAAATTATGCATCTAGAAGAAAAATGTCAAGGCAAGTAAAAAAAAATGGAAAATGCAGATGTGCTTATGCTAAGAAAATATAATTATCATCAATGGAAAGAAGAGATGAAGTCGAATCTAATGAACCTTGACGTTTTGTATCTAGTATGCAATGGCTACAACAAGATTCCTCAATTAGTTGAGGAAGTGAAAAATAACAGTAATGATTTGAGTGCCATCTTTTATAGTATACCTGATTCAATATTAAATAAGGTTATGAGTGATACAACTACAAAGCAAGTGCGGTATAAGATACAAGCAATCCATGAAGAAATCCCAAAGGAAGATTCCTCGCCAGGGGAACTACTAGGTAATCTTATCCCTAAAAATGTGTCAAAAATTGAACATGATAAAAAAACAACCTTCTTTTATGTCAGATGGAGTTGTTGATTCAAAAGAAGACAGGTTAGAGGATTTTTTTTATCTTAGAACAAAACTTGATCTTGCTTTGAAAAAGATTGTTAATATTAAATATACATTGCAGGAATATGATAACAAGGATCATATTAAATAAGTAAATATTAATGTAATCTAAACAATATTGTGAAGGTCTTGAAGCTGAGTTTGTCTCTCTAAGAGCAGATCTTGAAAAATCAGATAAGCAGAATGAAGAACTACTTCAAGCATTTGAAGAACAATAAAATGGGTTGAAAGAAGATATTCTCAAATTAAAGGAGAAAGTGGAAGAAGGAAGAAGGGTTGAGGAAAGCATGAAGAAGCAATATTTAGAAAAGGAAAAGAAATATCAAAGAATGGAGGTTGAGGTAAACATTCTAAAAGGTAAATTAGAGGAAAAAGATAAACATTTGAGATTTCAAGATAGTACTAAGATTTTTTATAATATTCTTAGTAGTCAAAGGTCTCTTGCCATCAAATCTGGTCTTGGCTTTCATGAAATTGATGAAGAAGAATATAGTTCACAAGATAATGCAATCAATTTAAAGGGTAATAATGCAAAACCTGAAATGCTCAACAAAGAGATAAGAATTCATCCTCATCAACAACCAAGGAAGGAGAGCTTTCAAAGAAAATCATTTACTCCTAATGATAGAAAAGTTAATTGATTCTCTCATCTAATCAATAATGTTGAATGTTTTATATGTCATAATTATGGATATGTTGTGGCCAATTGCAGAAGTATATTGTTTCAATCAAAAGAAAATAATTGCTTCGTACTCTGGATTCTTTAAGGGATATTGTTTTCCTTGCAATATATTTGGTCACAAATTTATTGATTGCAATAAAAGGAATATGAAACATAAATATTGTGGTTCCTCTTCTCATATAAGATGTTATTCTTATAGCAAGTTTGGGGATGTAGCAAAAGAATGTAGGAACAAATCTATGGATCACCTCAGACAACATGGCAAGCAATCATACAAGAATATTTATAGATCCTCCAACATTTCTCACAATAAGAAGAAAGAAGAAGAGCATATAAGGTGTGGTCTTGCTCTCTGATCATTTGAAGAAGATAATGAATGATAAATAGACAGTGGATGCTCTCATCACATGACTGTAGATAAGACTAAGATGGAGTCCTTTAAGAAAAATCAATATGGTAAGGTTATTCTTGGAAATAAAGCTACAAAAGAAGTTTTGGGAAAAGGTAGAGCCCTAATTAATAAATATAAAGAAGCAGCTGATACTTTATTAGTTCAAGGGCTAAAGCAGAATATTCTAAGTGTATGTAAAATGGTAGATAAAGGAAAGGTAATTGTGTTTACATCAACCAAATGAAAAGTTATAGATGAATAATATGGAAAGGTCATAGCAAGAGGATATAGAAACCCAAAAAATCTATATGTGCTTAAAGAACTGAATTCTCAAAAATATGAGGAGGATTCAGACTCAGACTAAAGAAGATGGTGCATAGTCCATTATTTTTAAAAGAAAACTTCTAACAGTGACTGCATAAGTGATGTGAGGTACATGACCTCATAAGAGCAGAAGATGACTATCAGGTCCTCAGGATCAATGATGTGTAATCTCAGGGGGAGTAATACATAGGATGTCTTGATGACGACTCCCATGGTTTTTTTTAATATTCATGTTGCTTATTTTACTGATAATGCTTCTAATGTAGTAATAATGAACAGGTACAGACAAAACAGACTCAGAGGGAGCTGTGGTTATGAAATTTCAACATTTTACATTATGTATGTGGATATTATAAAGGGCAGTTGCATATATATGCGAGTTTTGATACATATAGTCACGTATGTTTGCTTATGATGAAGAAACAATAGGACAAAATCAGGGAAAGGCTCTGATATGATTCAAACAATTATTATTTGGCTTTCTTGTTCTCATGTTTTTGGTTATAGTCATTGGATGCTACTTAGGAATGGTATGGGCTTATAATGGTTTATGATTTGCTGCAATATGATATGGATTTATTGATTAATGAAGTTACTTTGATAGACCTGACAGTAAATAGTTGGTATAGGTTCAGGGGGAGCATTTTCTATGCTTCTAATAATGTATTATGTTGGCATTATGATACAAGTGTTGTCCTTGATCGAAACTCACATAGATGACAGTTCACAGTGCAACAGGTTAACAACAAAGGATTATAGATCAGAATCTAGAGGTTGAAGAAAGAGAGTGGTTTAAGAAGTATATGTTGGTTCACTTTGTCCAAGAAGCATATACACACGGTCTCACAAAACAAAAGGAGCGTATACATATGCACACACTTTCATAGAAGGAAAAGCACATATGGGATGGAAAATCAAGGTTCTGGTCTGAGGTATTGGTCCGAGGTATTTGGTCCAAGGTATTGAGAAGGGCCTAAAACTATATAAGGAGGAGAGGATCAAAGGGATATGTGTGCAAGCAATTAATATCTTATGAAGAGTGAGATCAAAAGCAAATATGCACGTTATGGGTTTGGTGCTTTTCTTGATCTGAACTAAGGATGAACCTTATTGGTTGATGAGGGATGAGATCTAATGATGGATCAGGATCATAAGACCTGAAATGAATTATCATTATGTGGTTTGATCACAAATAGTCTAGATCTAAATGCTAACACATGATTTACACTGTAAATGTTCTAATCTGGGTATGACTAAAGTCTGGAATAGTTGTGATGTTTTAAGTTATTATTCATAGATCTGTACACTGGTTCGCTTTGATAAAAGCACATATACACGTTGACTCAGAACATCGAAGTAGCATATACATTATGAAATATGATATTTGAAGTTGTAGTTGGTTCTGGTTGTTGTTGCATAGTTTTGGGTTTTGCTCTATGTTCTAGTGACTGTGTTTTAGTGACAATGTTTTGAATCTTTAGATTGATTGAATGTGATTTGTTTCAGTGATGATGGGTTTTTAATGATTGGTTGTATTACAGCACTGATTTATTTTTAGCCTCAATGTTTTTTTATGGGTCCAGTATGAAAATTTGATGAAACAAGGCCTTCATATTGTGGTGTTGTGTTCCAGGAGTATCCAGTATGAAAATTTATGAAATGTTGTCCCTGGAGGAAGAGAGAAGGTTGTAGCCTTCTATAGGCCAGTGCCTATGTACTGGTAAACATATCGGCCAGTACAAGAGACAGGGGGTTAGAGCTCCCATCCAGTAGTAGCAGAAAATGAGTGAAGGTTGGATCCTTCTGTAGGCCAACGCCTAAGTACTAGTAAAAAAACCAGCTAGTACAAGAGCTAGGGGGTTGTAGCTCGCTTCCAGTAGAAGCTAGAGAACGAGAGAAGGTTGTAGCCTTCTTCAGGTGAGTGCCTGCATACCGGTATGAGTTTCCACCAGTACAAGATTGTAAACAAGTTTTTCTTATATTAAAAGAAGATAACAACAGGTGGTTTTTGTCCCGCATTGGGTTTCCACCTTAAATCTTGGTGTTCATTTATGTTGCTTATGTGTGATGGTTTATTCTATTATTACTGCACATGGTTACTATTTATATGTCTAATGGAGTACTGATGCACTGATTAAATATCAACATATGATGAATTAACTGAATCATAAGTTTGTTGGATATATATTGGCTGCTTTAAAAATAGTTGTGTGTACATGCGAGTTACCTTCACTGAAGTAGCTTATATAAATTTGAGTATGAAAAGAAAAATTTATTGAAATGAAAAATACTGATTCACCCCCCCTCTCAGTATTATTTCGAACAATTGGTATCATAGCAAGTCCTTTCACAGAAGCTTGATTGCTTGAAGGGGATATGTAGAAACAATGGGAAAGAAGTTAAAGAAGAAATCACCTCAGAAAAAGAAGACATCTCAAAGGAAAAGTGACAGCAGGAGAGACAATGGGGTCGTTAGGTGGAAGCAAGTATTCAAATTCTGAATCACCTCAGATTAAAGATGAACAAGCAAAAGAAGTATCAGGTACAAATTTTTGGTTTTCTAGTGATACTTTTCTCTGTTCATGAATGTTGAAGATATTGAAAGTGATCATGAAAGAAACATTGAGGCAGAAATTAAAATACTCGTAGATTAAATCAGAGATCAACAAGATCTATTTAACAAAAGGGAGTGTGCCTTCATAGAAGAAGTTACTAGATAAAAGCTCAGTTGGAGGAAGGAAACAAAGTAAGGAAACAATACAAGGAAAAGGATGATCAATATCAAAAGCTGCAGAATGAAGTGACATCATTAAGAAATGAAGTAAATGAAAAGAGTACAACAATCAAGAGACTTAAAGATAGATCCAGTTACTATGAAATTCTTGAAGCTAAGAGCATCTCTCTAAAAGAAGATCCTGACAATTCAAATAATCAGAATGAAAAACTACCTCAAGCAGATGAAGAAAAAGAAAATGAGATTCTCAAATTAAGGAAACAAGTGGAAGAAGGAAGAAAGGCTGAAGAAATCATGAAGAAGCAATATCTGGAAAAGGAAGAGAGATATCTGGTTGAGGTAAATATCTTAAAAGGTAAACTAGAAGAAAAGGATAAACTGTTACGATTTCAAGATAGTACTAAGATTTTGGATAATATTCTTAGTAGTCAAAGGTCTCCTACCATCAAAATTGGTCTTGGTTTTCATGAAACCGTTGAAAGTGAATCTAGCTCACAAGATGAGGCAAGAAACTCTAATGAAAAATCTGAAATGCTCAACAAGGAGATGAAAAGTCAACCCCATAAACAACCAAGGAAAGAAAGTCTTCAAAGAAAATCTTTTACTCCTAACTATGGAAGTGATAGTTGGTTATTTCCTCCAATGAATAATGTTGAATGTTTTATATGTCATAATTTTGGATGTGTTGCAGCTAGATGCAGAAGTAGAATGCTTCAAGCTAATAACCGTCACACAAAAATATCATCAGCTTCCAAGTACTTTAAGGGATATTGTTTTTCTTGCAATATGTTTGGTCACAAATCCATTGATTGCTATAGAGGGAATATGATACATATAAGATGTTATGCTTGTAAAAAGTTTGGGCACATAGCAAAAGAATCTAAGAGAAAATTTCGGCCAACATACCAAAAGGAGAAAACATCATTTCACTCCAAGGTATGGAAGAAGAAGGAAGTATAACCAGAAAGATGTGGCATAGCACAGTATACAAACATAACAGACTTAGGGGGAGCTGAAAGTATGAAAATTTAGTGTTCTAAATCTCATACGCAGTTATCATGAAGATAAGTCATGTATATACGTGAGTTCAAAGCTACACAATCACGTATATGTTGGTTTAAGGAAAAAGCAGTGGGATAAACTCAGGAAAAGGGGTTTTATATGGTTCATTTAATTATCAATTAATTACTTTGTTCTGATTAATGATGGTTATAGCCTGTTGATGATATGTGGAAGTGTTTTTGGCCTTCATAAGCTGTTAATAAGTTGATGAATAACTAGTTGACGATGATGCCTTAATGATTCTTACTAACAAATGAAATGATTAGATCTGACAGTGAATAGTTGGCACAGGTTCAGGGGGATCATATGTTTCTAATAATGCATTGTTTCCATTATATTAGAAGACCTTGGTACATGATGATAATTATATTGCTTGATCCACATAGATGTTTGATTCAGGTAACTCTTTTTATGATAGACATATACAGGTTGTTAATCTTGATACCACTGATAGATGTTGATGGGGCAGATCATATATGGTGTATGATATTTGTTGATGACTATCATGGTATTGTTTAGATTGTTGGTACTTGTTATAAATGTCATGTATATCATTTGATGTAAATGTCATGTAAAGACCTAATTTGTAACCCCACTATACATGGGAAGGATGATGTAATAATTGTTATTTCAGTCATGTATAAACATTTGGTATATCCCCACTTGGTTGGGTGGATGAGTCAAATTTGGTGTATCCCCACTTGGTTGGGAGATTGATGTATGTATGATTCATTGGTGATAAGAAGGTCATACTCACATAGTTGACTTATACAGTCATGTTATTCTTTTGAATCATATCTCTGCAGACTCTGCATATACTCAAGGGGAGCATGGACAACATAATGTATATCAAAGGGGAAGAATATCTTGGTTTTCCCTTTGCCCTTGATGTCAAAGGGGGATAGTGTCTTGGTGTTGTTGTTGCCATCAAGTCCAGAGGGGGATATTGTTGGCATTATGATCTAGGTTTTGTCCTTGATGGCAACTCACATAGATGCCAATTCATAGTGCAACAGGTTAACAACAAAGGGTTACAGATCAAACTCTAGAGATTGAAGAAAAAGAGTGGTTTAAGAAGTATACAGTGGTTCACTTTGTCCAAGAAGCGTATACACATGGTCTCACCAAACAAAAAGATAATATATGTATGCACACACTTTCATGGAAGGAAAAGCATGTATGGGATGGAAAATCAAGGTTTTGGTCTGAGTTATTGGTCCGAGGTATTTGGTCCAAGGTATTGGTTTGAGGTATTTGGTCCAAGGTATTGGTCCTAAGTGGTTTTGATCTGGGGTATTGAGAAGGGCCTAAAATTATATAAGGAGGAGAGGATCAAAGGGATATGTGTGCAAGTAATGAATATCTTATGAAGAGTGAGATCAAAAGCAAATATGAATGTTATGGGTTTCTGGTGCTTTGCTTGATCTGAACAAAGGATTAACCTTAGTGGTTGATGATGGATGAGTTCTAATGATGGATCACGATCATAAGACCTTAAATGAATTATCATTATGTGGTTTGATCATGGATAGTCTAGATCTGAATGCTAACGCATGATTTACACTATAAATGTTCTGACCTAGGTAGGACTGAAGTCTAGAATAGTTTTGATGTTTTAAGTTAGTATTTGTAGATCTGTATGCTGGTTCGATTTGATAAAAGTGTGTATACACGGTAGTTTAACGCATTGAAGTAGCTTATACCTTATGAAATATGATATTTGAAGTTGTAGTTGGTTCTAGTTGTTGTTGCAAAGTTTTGGGTTCTGCTTTGTGTTCTAGTGATTGTGTTTTGGTGATAGTGTTCTGAATCTTCAGATTGATTGAATTTGATTTGTTTAAGTGATGATGGGTTTTCAGTGATTGGTTGTATTATAGTAGTGATATATTTTGAGCTTCAATGTTGTTGATGGTTCCAACATGAAAATTTGATGAAACGAGGCCTTCAGATTGTGGTGTTGTGTTCCAGGAGTATCCAGTCTGAAAATTTATGAAACATGGTCCCTGGAGGAAGAGAGAAGGTCGTAGCTTTATGTAGGCTGGCACCTATGTACTGGTAAATATATCGGCTAGTACAAGAGCTAGGGGGTTGGAGCTCCCTTCCAGTAGCAGCTAGAAAACAAGTGAAGGGTGGAGCCTTCTGTAGGTTGATGCCTACATACTAGTAAATGGACCGACTAGCATAAGAGCTAGGGGGGTTGTAACTCCCTTCCAGTATAAGCTAGAGAATGAGAGAAGGTTGTAGCCTTCTATAGGTGGGTGCCTATGTACCGATATGAGTCTACACTAGTACAAGATTGTAAAAAAGTTTTTCTTATATTAAAAGAAGACAACAACAGGTGGTTTTTGACCCGCATTAGGTTTCCACCTTAAATATTGGTGTTCATGTGTGTTGCTTATGTGTGATGGTTTATTTTTTTATTACTACACATGGTTACTATATATATGGCTAATGAAGTACTGAAGCACTAATTAAAGATCAACATATGATGAATTAATAGAATCATAAGTTTGTTGGATATGCGTTGGTTGCTTTAAAGAGAGTTGCATGTACACACGAGTTACCTTCACTGAAGTAGCGTATATAAATTTGAGTATGCAAAGAAAAAGTTATTGAATTAATAAATATTGATTAACACCCCCCCGGGAGTATTATTTCCAACACATTATTGGCATTATGATTTCTTAAGAATTTTCTGTTACGTAATGATGCTTATAATAATTATGTTGTTGAAGATACTCAAGTTGTTGAATTTTTTGAATGATGACTATATGGTACATCATGCCATGCTGCTGTCATGGGTTGCCTATGATAAAATCATGGATGATACTTATATATTGCTTGATGCACATAGTTTTTATGATGCTACGAATCAGATTTATGATGATAGAAGATTCTTTTGATGATGTATATGGTACATATGTTATGTTTCTTACATGTTGGTCTTCATAAGTTCAAGGAGATAAACAAGGCTTGATTATACAACCTCATTATTTGACTATGATGAGTGTCACTCATTATTTTTATGTTGTGGTCATTATGCCTTTAAAGATGCATAAGTTTTATATGGTGCAGTTATGGATGATGATGCCTATAGTTCTTGGTTCTCACATGTACATGATATGATGCACATGGTATATTGTTTGATGATTATTACTCTTGATGGTATCAAGGATATGAGTTACTAATAATGTTTGATAAATGATGGTGACCTCATGTTTTTTTATTGATGACGTTTCTCATTAATGAGAAGCTAGGTACATACTACTATCTCTATGTCACAGGATATCATTAATGGGTGAATTATAGATAAGGATCTTATAGATGATTACTTAAGTTTCATGTTGATGAAGTGGTGTTGGTGTGATAGTTCTTATTGCATGAAGAAAATGGGCCAAGAGAATGATGCTACTGTAGGTTTCATGAAGAAATGGTTATTAATACTACTACTACATCTTCTAAATGATACTTGGATACATGGCATACTTAGTCACATATTGATGATGTTAAGGAATGATGCTACTTTTCCCTATCTTACTTTTTTATGATATGCTTGGTTCTCACATATGTTGATTGATGCATGAAAAAATATGTTTCTATGCTACAAAGCTCCATATGCCCTTGATGAACATGGATTGAGGCTCCTCCTACTAAGGGAAAGAGAAATTTGACCTAGATTAGGTCAATAGGATGAGTTGATCGTAGATCTATACGAAAAAATCTTATGTTGTTAATGCTGCATACTTGATCATAGGTTGATGATATTAAATTGCTTCTTGATGATTATCATGGTGCTACTATCAAATTCTTATGGTACATATATTATATGATACATGATGATTACTGAAGAATATCTTGGTATTACTACCTCACTATTGAGGTCTTTGGACTTGGTTATAAATGTCATATATGTCATTTGATGTAAAGTTCATGAAAAGACCCATGATGTAATCATTGTAATACTTAGTCATGTTTGGACTATTGGGGTCAATTCAATTATATATGTAATCTCATTTTGGGATTTGATGTCATGTTGAGTCAAATATGTAACCCCACTCTATTGGGAGATTGGTCAAAATGAGTTATTGGTAATAGGAAAGGTTGTATCTAGTTTCTTGATTCTTCAGAAAATTCATCATGTGCTCAGGGGGAGCATGGTGTGCTTTTAGTGGTCAATATTCAATATTCAACACTTAATTCAACATTGGTTAACCCTTTTACCTTGATGTAAAAGGGGGAGATTAGATTGGTGTTTTAAGAAAGCCTTCTTGGAGAACAACTTGGTAATATCTATAGATGTGTTTAAAGGTATCTACATGTGGTGGTGACCAAACACCAAAGTGGTTGCCATCAAGTCCAAAGGGGAAGATTTTTGGCATTATGACAAATGTGTTGTCCTTAATGGAAACCTACTTAATGAAGATTGTCAACATGATGATAAAAAGATGATTTTACAAGCTGATACACATGTGACAGAGAGTTTGGACAAAGGCGTAACAGTCCAAAGACAAAAGAATGATGAAGGTGATGTTTTGAGAAATAAACGCGGGTTCTATGAAGAAAATATGTGTACACACGTGGGTATGGAGAAGATAATACACATATAGTTTCTGCAACTTGTTACCCTAAATACGAGGGATCTTTACCATGGTATTGACCCATAGTAATGAGTGCAACAACATATTTTTTTATCTTGTCCAGGAATACCATCGGCATAACTAAGGGTTTGACCCATGGTATTGGCTAAGGCATAAACTATATAAGGAGATGGAGATGTTATAGAACCATTTACCACACTTGGTAAATTTGATGCTCTGGTTATGGCCTAGGGAAATCCTTCCTTTCCAGACTTGGTCCAAATTATAAAAAACAATGTTTTATTTCCCATACACTACTTTGCTCTGTGTTAAACGTGTGTACACGCAGGTCAATATATACCCAACCCACGTATATGTGTTAAAACAATAAAAAATAAATAATCTCCTTAAATTTTGGTGGAATTTATGGGATTTATCTGTTACTTACTAACTATAGCCCATGGCCCAACTATTTCCCAATTGAAAAAAAAAATGGAGAAGTATAAATAAACCTCCATGGTGTTGTGGGTGGGAACAACCTAGGGTCTTGGGTTGAAAACCCCAGCAGAGTGGAGGGCATACAACAACAAGAAATGCATAAACAAATAATTTAAATTCTTAAACTACTAAAATGGGAAGAAGTGGCCTTACCCGGAGGTCCTACGTTTGGGTCGATCCTGCAGGGTTCAAACCCTTTGCTTCTTCCGATGCCTTTAATACCTATAAATTATCCAAGCAAAGCATATACAACAACAGTAAGAAAAATCATGTTCATGATATACACGTTAGATCATATAAGAAAATGAACAATTACACATTAATATAAGATTTATATACAAATCACAACATGGATCAATGCATAAATACGATAAATATCATGAACATAACAACATTTCTTTATTGATGTAAGCTAAATGGGAGGTGGAAAACTACAACCTAAGTCTTCCTCCAACTCCAAACAGAACCATCCTCCATATCCGTCCTATCCTGGCCTTAGAAATCTTCCTCCATCAATACAGACAAGGATGTCATAAGAGGGATGAAAGACATCTCAAAAGAGGAAACAAAGGTTTCCTATAACTTGGGGAGTGTAGGAGGCACAGGGATTTCTTCATAATTGATCAAGGATCAATCACCTATAATATCAATATCTCATCTCCCCTTATTATGCCTTCCAATGGAGGTTTATGTATACTTCTCAAAATTAGTTTTTTCAATTGGAAAACCGTTGGGCCACAGGCTGTAGTAGGTGAGTAATAGGTAAAACCCAATAAAATCCACATGAATTTAAGGATATTTATTATTTTTAAGTGTTTTAACACATATACATTTGTTGGGTATATACTAACCCGCGTGTACATGCTTTTTACACGAGGAAAAGTAGTGTATGGGAATTAAAACACTGGTTTTTAGAATTTGGACCAAGTCTGGAAAGGAAGGGTTGCCCTAGGCCATAACCAAAGCATTAGATCTACCAAGAGTGGTAAATGGTGCTATAACAGATGCCCCCTAATATATGAGCTCAAAAGGGGTACATGATGGTAGAAATGTATTAAGTGTATAGAAGAAATTATGCTGAGACTATGAAGGAGTTCACCAGAATTTAGCCTCCTAAGCCAGTGAAAGAGATTAGAAAGAAACTGTTGTCTGAGGTGGGCATACCCAATCTCAGAGATTATAAAGCATGTTTGTATGTCAAGTAAAAAAGTGGATCCAATACGAATACAAGTATAAAGGAATTGAAAATACATAATGGATCAATTGATCATATCCAAATAAGTATATTTCTCGATATCACATATAAAGAACTGATCAATGATGCTGAAGTAGGAATTTGATCACTGAAGTCATAAAGTTGATCCAAAAAGTACCTAGTCAAATGGTAGAATAAATGGTACTACACTGTAGCTCAGGTTCCAACATATAGGATATCATTGTAAGGAACTGCAATATATAAGGTGGATGGTGTCAACTAGGAGAAACAGGAGCAATTGATAAGTGAACCAAGAAATGTTGATGCAAACCTAAGGTCTTCATAGACTGTCGTGGTACATTTCTACACAATGGGGATAAATGATCCAAAGTCAACCATGTGAGAAATTGTTTGATTACCGGTTATTGATGTATACCGTTAACAAACACGAGACTACTCATCGATGAAGATGAAGAGAGCCAAGGTACCCAGTACAATCTAACAAGTGCGAATAAATGAGCTGTAGTTGAACACTTGGAAGAATCTATCAATCAGGAGACAATGATGTTTTCCCATCATCGATAGCGAAGGATTCTACCACTGATGACTGCAAACCCTAAGGTATTGCCAAATGGACTATAGATCTCATTCCCAAAGTAATGAGTTGAAGTCAATGGGAAAAGATCTGCTAGAAGGAAGGAATTAAGACATCCTTCATCAATCTAGCGCGTTGTAACCCGTAGGCAATAATGTGGAAGGAATAGGACAAATAAAGATGTAGTAACCCAACTGAAGCATGTTTCGGTGTACACAAGATGTATCTAGCACATGATAGAAACCCTCTAAACCAAGCAATAATGAAAGATGACACGAAGGTGAGGAGTCCACCAATAGGGTCAAATGGAAACCAAGGAACTGCACGAATCCCAATGTGTGATAATGAAATCTGATGTTGAACACAAGATACTGATTGATGTTGAGCATAAGGTGACCTATCAATAATGAAAATAGGGCCAGTGTGTGGCTCTAGATCTGCTTTGAGAGAAATTACTCATAGTCAATAAGAGAAAGACCTGACAGTAAGAATTCAATGGAGACCTTCTCGAACTAGCATGAGTAAAGGACCAGATAGCTAATATGATAACGAACATGACTCTTACAACTAGGAATGGCCGATTGAAAAATAGGTCAAGATACACCGCAAACAGGTTCACTCAGGTTTACTTCCCTTGAACAAAAGCATGACTCAACTATGACTACATGACAGCATACGATAACTTTGTATAAGTTTGTCATGCAGGAAGCATAAGAAAACTCTCGAATATATGATTGGAAGAGATAACCAATCGAAGGAGCACTAACTCTATAACAAGGTTAAGGCTCACCTAAGTCAAACTAAATCCCATCCCAATGGAGGAAAGACTTTATTTTTTGAGTGCTTTGTTCAAGGGCGACACAACTGACTCTAGCTGCCATCAATTATGGAAATAATGTCCCGTTCCTACTATTTTTGGGATATATAATTTTTTTTTCCTTTTCATATTTATGAAGCCTCAAAAAGAATAAAATAATGTTATAGTACAATGGAAAGAAAAAGTGTCCAAATGCAGATGCTCTAGTTCCTGGGAGGGGAACATTCCTATGCTCAATGCAAGGTGATGAAACTGGTCAATGAAATTAAAGTAATGTTCTTTCCAAGGGTGAAAGAATGGGTCAAGTTGCAGAGGCCAAGTGATTGCAAGGTTGATTTCATAGAAGTCATGGTCCAAAGGTGGCTTAAACACAAGTCCAAGTGAAGTTATCTCAAGGCCAAAAGGTATAAATGGTCAACATGCAATGCAACAGTACCACTTAACACAAAGGAGCCTCTAGGGTATAAAGACAAAAAGATAGCGAAGAAGAAGGAAAATGAAGCTTCATCACAAAATTCATGGTAGGTCTAAAGAGGACTCCCTAGCCTAAGAACAAAATTTCAGCATGGGTGGCAAGTGACAACAAGGTACTATGTAGAGCGCCCACGATAAGGTACACTCTACCATACAAGTTATGACACTTCTAAGCAATGAGAAGGTTATGCATCATAACTTGGTGGGGTCGATCCTCAGGCCAAAATGGGAAAGGAAATTGATAAATTCACAATGCAGGTGAAAAAACTAACCTATATGCTAGTTTCGAGAACCAATACTTGTCAGAACAGATCAACCATAAAAATATCCAAAGGAGAAGCCTTTCCAATTCTATAGACATAAGTAGGAACACTAGACAAGAAGTTAATACATCCCATATATAAAATTCAGATAAAAGCTAGTGTTATAGAATACAAAAGTTGAAAATGCGTACCTTATATGTACAATATGGTACAAGGAACCATGCAACCTTACGACTTATGCATAATAGTTCTTTAGGACAAGCCCCTTGTGAGGCTTAAGCCTGTTACATAGTATTTTGTCACCGTCCCTGCTACCCCTTCTCTCATACATTGGAGGACCTATTCCATGACCTGTGAGAAGTGACATGACTTGAAAACACCTGCTTTGTATCCCGTAAAGTATGTACTTTATATGCCCTTAAGGCACCTTCTGTAAAATACCCAAAAATGTAGCCGTTTCTCCATTGGCACTATTCCACAGTGTATTGCTCGCGCCAATGGGGTAAATCCTCCAAAGAGGGCGTGCCAGCTGGCACTCTGTCTCAGAGTTGCAATAGCGCCAACCCAGTTGGGTAAAGTTGCTAACCATCAAACTTCCGAAGGTTCCTTCCACCTTATCCATAAACTAATTCCAGTTTGAATTGGTTCAGTCGGGCTTCGTATCTCCCGAGGAGGGAAGTAGTTCTCCACCTCTCATGGAAGCTTCCTAATGATAAGGACAATCCCATGAATCAAGTGGATGGTCTTATCTACTCCTCCTATCCCTATATAAGCTTGTTCCTTCCCCCTTGACAAGATAGTTGGTAATTCTTAGTTAATAATTCTACTTTTCAAGCTCCCAAAGTCTGAGGATTGCTAAGATCATCTTGTAAGAGGTCTTGTGTATCCCTATGAGGCTAAATCTTTAAGGAGGAGCTCCATGCCCAAGTGATCAAGGAGAGAGAGAGGCTTGTTCCCATCCCTACAAGATTTGCAAGGCATGTGTTGCTCATGCACCCAACCAAAGGAGGATTTGACGTCAGAACTTGGTTGTATTCTCTTTTGTTTTATCAATAATAATAGACGACTATCATTATGGTTCCACTCATGTGTCTTTATTATGATGTTTGATTTGTATCTTTTCTGACTGATACATAGTTGCATTTCTCGGATTTTATGCTTGTATTTTTCTTGTTCTTTGCATGTGCAGGTGTCTATTCACGGAGATCGTGAGGATTGTGACCAGCTAAAGCGAAAGAACGGAAGCGACGACCCTTCTATGAATATAAGCGTTGGATTCGAGGTAGGCTCTCATCTTGGCCTTTGTTTTGCAATTAGGAATGTGCTTGTTAGCGTTGTTTGATTGTTTCTAGACCTCAGTTAGGCTAGTGGGATCGCCATTGTCCGCAGAGGGGATTTACCTATACAACAATTTGGCGACTCCGCTGGGGAGTTGGCTTTTGCCTTGTTTGTTTATCTTGTCTTGTTGTTTGATTTGTGAACTATTAGACGGAGTCTGAAGTCTGGCCAGATAGCCTTCGAAACGCTATTTCTTTGCATTAGCGAAGTAGATCAACACTACTTCAGTCCATCTCCAGTTTGGTTTGCAAACTGAACGACTTGGGACTAGCCTTGTTCCTTGATTGTTTCCTTGGTTTCTCCCGCTTGTTTTGCTTTCTGGGCTAGATACCTGTGTTGTTTTTGCCTCTTGAGAGTACTTAGGTATTGTTGGTTTAGCCTTGGTTCTTGTGTTTTTTATTTTCCATAGCAAAATCGATTGGCGCTAGTTTATAGCGTGACAGTCGCACCAGTTGGCGCAAGTTGCACATTGACAACCCGCGCCAATCCTAAAAGGCGCTAGTTGCAGCTTGACAGTCGTGCCAAGCCTGTAAACTTTTGAAGTTTGCTTGGTTTTTGATTTTTTGAGCTTTGGTTTCATCCTAAGTACCTTTACTTGACTACTTTGGTGTGTTGGAGTGTGATTTGACTGGTTTCGATCGCTACCCTATGGGTGTTTGCTTTTTTCTATCGATTTCGTATTTCCAGCCCTAGGGCATCTAGTGGCCTTCTGAATCGAGCCTTCCTAAGGTCTTTCGATCTTTTTTCTGTCCAGACAACTCTCTTGCTTACTCCTTTACACTTGTTTGGTAGTTGTGAATCATTTTGTTGAGTTATTTAGGTGATTTGCTTCGTCTTCACTTGAATTCCGCTTCGTCTCACTTTGAGCCCAGATCACACGGCTCATTGTTGTCTTTGGGACCTATTTTATTCTTTGGATGTTTGATTTGTGTTTTGAGGAACTGAACGTGTGTGTATTGGTTAGAATTTGTTAGTGTTATTTCTCAAAAACTCTTTAGTGCATTTTGCCATTATTGAAAAAGAAAATCTCTTTTTCTTTGGAATAGTTAATGAAAGTTAGGAATTTTCATTTTGATTAGTGAATTAGTAATCTTAAAGAAAAGTTTAGTGATTTGCATTAGCTGCATTAGGGAAACTCTTTGTTGTTTGTGATCATTTCATTTGCATGAAATCTCTCTAAACTCTTTTGTAATTAGCATTCATCGAATGGAATGACATGTTTTGGCATATAGAGCGCATTTAGGAATTTTGAGAAATTACATACGGTAGGACCTGAAAACCGAAACTTAACTCAAGATCAACTTTAAAATAAATCGAATGAACTTAAAAAAACATTGAAACATAACGCTCACATTCTAGAGGTCTAGGCTAGAGACGTGCTCCGGCATCGTTAAACCTAGTCACTTTTGTTCTCACATTAAGGTTGGGTGATTCCTCCTTGTGTGATTCAATTGTGATCTAGTACGGACTTGTGCTCCTACGTACCATCGCGTATATATGGGGAGACTCCACTAGGTTATCATCCTTGATCCACAGGAAGCTGTGTCTGCCGCCTTATAGCCCGTAATGCACCGAACACAGCATTCGGGAAGATTGACTGCCGTACGGAAAGTCCTTGGCTTTCATATGATTGCTAAGGTGTATATGCAGTTTTACGGATTGTCTGGTAAACCCCTTGCCTATTTTCTCCAGAGCAGTCACTTTTTGATCCTTTTCGGACTCCTTAAAAGAAAAGGCTCTCTTGAGCATTTGTCACTTCGGGCTCACTAAATATTCGAAGGTGACTAGAGTCATATTTTGTCCTTTTCTCGACTCTTAAAACATGAAAAGGTCAAGTTGTGTCCTAATGCCTTAAAAATTTATTCGACCATGATTACATTTACCTTGTTAGATATTGTGTGCGTTAGCTTTGAGTAGGGTCTTTTATTGTTAGCTTGTTTAGGATTTTTGTTTGATTCGATCATCCTGGCGGATCCATCGATCCCGTCTCGCGTCCCAATTGACCAAGGGTCTCCTTCTTCTACTGCTCCTGAGACACCGGTTTGTGGTGACGCTTTCCCTATTATTCCAAGTGTCCAACCATTGAACTCTCATGCTCCAGAGGACGAGATTTATGACTTGTTTTGGAACCCTGTTTGGGAGCCTTCTGAAGAGGATTTTCCCTCTACTCCTATTGGTGTTTCGTCCCTGATGGCTTCTTCCGATATGGAAGACACATCTCCTGTATCGAGTGGAACACCCATTACGTCTAGTATTGAGACTCCCATCCTGGCCACATCCCTGGATATATCTATGCCCTACACTATTACACCTCTCGGTATTACAGTGCCGATGCATTATAGATCTCTGAGGGATGCCATGGGCTCTGTGAGTTCCTCTTCTATGTGGGATAATAACATTGTTCCCACTACAGGACCTTTTGTTTCCCAAGTTCGCTATACTATTGTCACATCAGTTCCGACCAATCCGACCGTTTGTGTCGCATCGTCAAATCCAGTCGCTAGTGCTATTACGACATCTTCCGTCGTAACTACTCTTGCTGGCCCATCTCGTGGCCCAGCACGTAGTGGTCAATCAACACATCCTGCCAAAGTTGTTCATCCTGCAAGCGGTGCCCCACCTTCTTCTGATCCCATTTCAGCAGGGGGGCATATTCTTAGTATTTGGATGCTGTCCAAAATCTAGACGGGCAAGGCCCTTATTATGATCATGTCAATCATTATCTGTATACCTCCTTGTCAGCCCAACCCGCTGTAGAAGGTACCATTCCATTGAATGTGGCTTGGGGTACCACTGGTTACGGTGGTGGCCAATTCCGTCCGGATCAAGGGCAACCATCTCAAGGACCATCATACCAAGGTCAGCCATCCTACACACAGCCCAATTATGGGCAGCAGTATTATGGCCAAACCTATCCAGGGAAACCTGGAGGCTCGTAAGGACAACCCTACCAGGGACAACCTTTGGCCTCTGGTATTCCGTCTTATGCATATCTTGGGCAAACCCGGGACAACCTTATGCTTAGCAAGGACAACCTGGACCCCAGCAGGGATACCCTTCGGGTCAACCCGATGGGAATCCAGGACAGCCTTACGCGCAGCAAGGACAACCCGGAAACCAGCAAGGCTACCCTTCTGGGCAAGGTGGCCAGCCTTACATGCAGCAAGGCCAGCCCACTGCTCAGCCTAGTCAGCCATCTGGTCTACAAGGACAACCTTCGGTTGCACAAGGACAGCAAAACCCCCAGAAAGTTCAACCTTCTGGGCAAGTAGGCCCATCTCAGATTCATCCAGGACAACCTTCCAGCCAGATGGCCCAACCTCAATCTTCGCAAGGATATATTTCTTGGGTGGCTCAACCGGGCATGCAGATGGTTCCTGATACTCAAGCTCAACCTAGTTACCAACCCCAGAATCAAACTGGTCTCCATCCACAAGGTGTATACCAATCCCAACCTTCTTATCAAATGCCGCCTCGTTCCCAGGCTCAATATGGAGCCCAGCAACCATATGGATACCAGCAACCCCAGGGGAAAAATCAATTCGTCCCATATCAAAATTACCAACAGTCGCAGGTCACCCCTTATCAAAATTATCAGCAACCCAATGTTGCTCCTGCAGGACAGTATGGTAACCAATGGGGCGCTGGGGAGCAGAACCAGAATCAACCATCTGGTTACGAATATAATCCTTATGGACAAAGTTCCTATGGACAAGGTCATTTTGGACCTAGTCCGTCCGGACAAGGTCAATGGGGGAAACCAGCAACTGGATGGAACTCTGGCCCTACCTCATATCCGCAGATGTCCTTCAACCCGTAGCTACCATTTTTAGTGACGTTCGAACTGCCCGATGTGTCGAACTTAACAAATGATCCTATTTTGCATAATCCACAATGGCCACCAGTTCCGACTAAGATACCCGGCGACTGTCCCAAATTCGATGGCAAGGCTGGAGAGGATCCTCAAGCCCATGTAATGACCTATCACCTTTGGTGTTCATCCAATTCATGGCTTGATGATTTGGTTCGACTTCGCCTGTTCTAAAGGACTCTCACCGGCTCCGCTGCTAAATGGTATATTGAATTGACCCGTGGGTCTTTTCAAGATTTCAATTCATTCGCTATGGCATTCCTCACTTATTTTCAGTTACCCATTCGGTATGAGACAGGGACCCATCTCCTTACGTCTCTCAAGCAGGATACGGCTACGCACATCTTCAATCATATACATGAATGGAGAAGGCATCGTCGGTTGATCAAGTTTTGGATTCTTGATCAACTCCTCACTGATTGGCTCACAACTTCCTTTGTCCCTAAGATAGCACGGGACATTGCTATGGGAGCCTCTGTGACTGAAGAGCAAGCGATCGCACGTGCTCAGTACCTTGACATAGTTTATTCTCATTTAGGTACTTTATATGAGTATTTTCCTGATGCCCCGAGACCCGGTACATCCAAAGCTCTACAAAAGCCATCTATTGATGGAGTTATTGGCTCTGTAAATCCGTCATCCAAAAAATCATCCTCGAACCCTGGGAAGCCGAAATCGAATGCTTCTAATGAAAACATTTCTCAGGGTGGTCCATATTCTGGAAGTACTTCTGAGGTTAATGCAGTCTAGTCCACCATGGCGAGTAAGGCCTCGAAAGGAAAGAAAAAGGGGAAAGCAAAGAATAATTCTAAGCAACCTAAACATGATTCCTCTAAACCTCCATCTGAGGAAGGAGCTAAGTGCAAACCCAAGTATCCTTGTCTCATCTGTGATGAGGATCACTACACCAAAGAATGCCCAAGGCGACCCGAGGTTATTCGTTTGTTGAAAGGCGCTCTTGGGATTCCTGCAGTTCTTAAAGAACCCTTCCCCTCTCAACAGACTCAAATGGTGGTTGATCCATCTTCGTCTTCTTCTCCCTTTGGTTCCCAAGTCTTCATGGCTAGGTCTATTCCCGTTCATGTAACGACTCGAACAAAGGAGTATCCGTCGTCTGCCGGGAAGGAGCCCGAGGTTCCCTCAAGTGCTCCTTCGTCCAGCTCTGGTCCGCTCCATATCAAGAGACCAAGTACTGAGACGACCATCCGACCCCCTCCCAAAGGAGTACTCCAGAGATCATCTTACAACCCAAATGCTCGTGCTGCTTAGCACTATAGCATAGTTGAGGACTTAGCGTAAGCTTCGTCAGATATGTCCACCTTAGAAGTTCTCCAGAGATGCCCCCCTTAGAGGAAGTCCCTCCTATCGGCCATTAGTGGCATCGACCTGACAGATTTGGATCTGATTACCTTTGATCTCGAGAGCCATGTCCCAAGGCTGCCTCATCAGATCGCCTTTCTTATACAAGTCATCATCAATGCAAACATGATCCATCGTACAGTTATTGATGAGGGCGCGTCAACTTGCATTATGTCTATTGCTTGTTGGAAAGCGATCGGGTCTCTGAATCTGAGCCACTCTCCTACGACACTGGAAGCCTTCGATGGGAGAGAATCTCGTCCCTATGGTATTCTTCAATGATTTTCGATCACTTTAGAAGGGAAAACCGTTGAAGTAGAAGTTGAGTTCGTTGACGCAAATCTTACTTACAACCTCCTTCTGGGACGGAGTTGGACGTATGCCATGTGCGCCATGGCTTCATCCCTCTTCCGTGTCATCCGTTTCCCCCACCAAGGGAAAATTGTCATGGTAGACTAGCTCTCCTTCTTTGCTTCTTCTTCCGAAGGAAATGTTCCTTTCGTGGAGCATACTTCCATCCCTTTCGAAAGTGTGGGAGCCGGGCTCTTCAAAGATCCCGCCCTCATGGGTGTTTTCTCACTCCCACCTCCCAACCTCATCTCCATCAGTATGATTTTGGTTCATTCTGATCCTTGGGTCCTTCCCCCCATCGACCAGATAAAATTGTGGGGCGAGGAGATTCCGTTGAGTCCCGCCGAGCTCAACTACATCAAAATCGCTACTGTATCGGCCCCTCTTGCTGAACCTGCTTCTTTAAGCGGAGCTCTTGACTCATACGACTATTCCCCTTGGCTTGGAGAATGTGCCTCCTCGGATCCATTAAAGGAAATATTTCCTTCTGACAAAGCCATCATAGAGACCATGTCTCTTGAAGAACCTCCATGGTCCCATCTTCACCACCGTTCCTCGTTTCTCCCTACCCTCCGGGAAACGTTGGCTTGTCTCGAGCGGTTTGCTCTGTGTCTCCCTTCACAACCTCTTTAGACGCCTATTCAGGTCTATCAAGTATCGTCTAAAGGGAATTTGGGGAACATTATGCAGACCCAACCTATCGACATCTCTGTCAAACCAGGGATCATTGAGAACATCTATATAGGAGTCACTTGCACTCCTGAGGAAATTCAAATCTATATAGCGCTTTTTCGCGAGTTCCGTGAAGTCTTTGCATGGTCTTATGAAGAGATGCCCGGCATTGATCCAAATATTGTAGTGCATGAGATACCTACGTATCCAAGAGCCAAATCTATTCGTCACTGTTTACGCCCAGTGCACCCCCGCAAGGCTGCAGCTATCAAAGAGGAAGTTGAAAAACTTCTTAAAGCTGGTTTTATTTACCCTATCCCACTCACATATTGGGTCTCTAATATTGTCCCTATGGATAAAAAGTAGGGTACTATTCACGTCTGTGTCGATTATCGCGATATTAACCGAGCCTACCTGAAAGATAACTACCCCACACCTTTCATTGACCAACTCATTGATGAGTGTGCTGGGAGTGAGATATATTCGTTTATGGATGGCTTTTCTGGCTACAACCAGATTAATATCGCACCCGTTGATCAACACAAGACGGCCTTTATCTGTTCATGGGGTACTTTTGCTTACAAAAATCTCCCTTTCGGTCTCAAGAACGCTGATGCCACTTTTCAATGTGCGATGTCTTATGCCTTTAATGATATCCGGCACATCGTATAGCCTTATCTGGATGACCTTCCCGCTAATTCGACTAAGCGCCAAGATCATCTGTCACATCTTCGCGAGATTTTTCTCCGTTGTCGACACTACAATATCTGACTTAACCCGCATAAATGTGTCTTCTGTGTAGAATATGGCCGACTTCTCGGGTTTATTGTCTCCCAAGAGGGCATCTGCTGGGATCCCCTTAAAGTCAAAGCCATTTTGAATCTTCCTCCCCCTGCTTCTTTGCAGCAACTGCAGAGTTTGCAGGGTAAAGAAAATTTCTTACGACGATTTATCCTGAATTATGCCGAAGTGGAAAAAGGTTTCACGCGGTTACTCCAGCGTGACACCCCGTTTCGATGGGATGCCATAGCTGAGGAGTCTTTTGCACATCTTAAAACTCTTCTGGCTTCTGCCCCTTTGTTGCAGCCTCCCAATTATCATCGCGATTACACGTTGTATTTGGCCGCTGCTGATACCACCGTCGGTATGGTTCTGGTTCAGGATGATGACGATGGCACTAAACATGTTATCTAATCCCTTAGCCACAACTTGTTAGATACGGAAACTCAATACGCTTATGTCGAGATGTTGGGCCTCGCTGTTGTTTGCGTTGTTTAATGTTTCCATCATTACATCTTGTTGTGTACTATGACAATGATCTCCGATTGCAACCCCATGACCTATATTCTGTCACGCTAGTTGCTGGGGGGAAAATACTCGAAGTGGATAGTCATCCTCCAAGAGTTTGACTTGGAATTTACTGCTGCCAAGTCTGAGAAATCACTTGTCTTCACTGAGCTATTGTGTTCTTTGCCATCCACTGCTGCCTCCTCTCAGTTAGAGGATTCCATTCCAGACAAAACTCTCTTCCTCATTAGCACCCTCGATCCCTGGTATGGGGATACTATTGTCTACTTGCAGATGTCCTCCTTCCATCCCGAGACCTCTAAGGATGCTTGTCAATGGATCTGACATCAAGCCCAACCATATCGCATCATTGGGGACACCCTGTACCGTCTCGGTGTTGATTTTGTTCTTCACCGATGTTTAACTTTCGAAGAAGCAGAGAGAGTTATGAATGACTGCCACTCTGGTACTTGTGGTGGTCACATGTCTGGATATGCCACCACACAGAAGATCCTCCGTGCTGGCTATTTCTGGCCCTCCATTTTTAAGGATTACATTCTTGCTGTCTGTTCGTGTCATGAATTCCAGATTTACCAATGGAAGATGCGTGCACCCCCTGCTCCACTGCACCACGTTGTAACCGTCGGCCCCCTTGCCAAATGGCACATCGATTATGTGACCTGTAACCCTCGCTCAGCAGGGGGGCATGGGTACATCATTGTTGTCATTGATTATTTCACGAAATGGGCCGAGGTGATGCCTACATTGTCAGAAGATGGTCACACCGCGACGCAGTTCTTGTTCAACCATATTATTTCGCGGTTTGGAGTACCCCAAGCCATCGTCATTGATCACGGAAAACATTTTCATAATCATATGATGACCGAGTTAACAACCCAATTGGGCCTTACGCAGGATAGTTCAACCCCATACTATCCTCAGGCAAACGGTCAAGTGGAAGTCGTGAACAAGGTTTTGGTCATGATGCTTCAAAGAACTGTTGGCATGCATAAGTTCAGTTGGCATCTAATGTTTTTCTCTGCTTTGTGGGCCTACCGTACCTCCGTGAAGGATGCCACTGGTTTCACTCCTTTTCAGTTAGTTTACGGACTGGAGGCGACCCTTCCTATCGAGTGTGAGATTCCTTCATTAAAGATAGTCGTCGAGTTGCTCCCTGATACTACTCCAGTAGAAGAGCATCTTCTTTACTTAGAACGGCTGGATGAGACTCTTCGTCTAGCCTCCTTAGCTATTGAAGCTCAGAAGAAGCGAGTGAAAACTCAGTTCGATAATACTGTTAACCCCCGCTCTTTCATTGAGGGAGACCTAGTACTGCTCTATGATCAAGCTAACGATAAGCTAGGGGCAGGAAAACTCGAGCCTATGTGGCATGGGCCCTACATTGTGAAAAGAGCTTTGCAAAAAGGTGCCTACGAGCTTATAGATTATGAAGGTAATCCCCTGGATAGGCCCCGAAATGGGCTTTATCTCAAAAAATACTATGCATGAGTCCAGGCACTCTCTTTTTGTATATACGTGTGCTTTCAACAAGTGTGTTGTGTGTGCATGTTTTTATATTTGTGTCTTGGTTTGTCAGCGTGATTGCCGCTTATTGTGTCTTTTTGCTTCTTGGACAGATGTCTGGATCGCCTTATGTTGGTTTCGCTGATGGTGCTTCCCGTAGTACACGTAGCTTGTCGTCTGCGGCATGGGTGATCTACGATCCTCATGGTGAGTTAGTAGACATTCAAGGGGTTTTTCTAGGTTGTACAACGAACAATGTTGCTGAATATAGTGTTGTGATTGAATTATTAGCTGAGGCAATTAACCTCGGCATTCGAACTTTGGTTGTGAACTTGGACTCTCAGCTTGTAGTCCACCAACTCAATGGGCATTATTCCATCAGAGATCATCAGATTTTAAGGTTTTATTTACGTGTTAAGTTATTAGAAAGGGATTTTTATTTCATTACTTATCAACATGTTCCCAGATGACTTAATACGTTAACCAATGCATTAGCTAATTATGTGTTGGACAGGCATTTGCATAACATGTCAATCAACATAACACAAGAAGCATAAAGTACAATAGACCATAAAACATATGTATATATATATGTGTTTGTCTAGAATGTTTGCACCCCGTGCATCATCAAAAAATAATACATGTTTATCTGAATACATCCGGAGATAACATTTCTCTCAAAAAATATGCATGAAAAGAAAAGCCTAGATGCCTAGTCTAGGTGGTGCTCATGATAGCACGTCACCGCCCGCACTAGACGCCTCAAGAGACGGTGGATGAGAGTTGGCACCCCTACTGTGTGCCTCTGGTAAGCTAGCGGGACATCTGCTAGCCGAGCATAATCTGGGATCCCTCGAGTGATAGCCTCAAGGTTCTGGATAAGCTCCCCTCTATCACCGCCCTCCTCCTGAGGAACTACTCCTGTTGCTGCTGCTACTGGATGTCTTCTTGCAACAGAAGACAAGCCAGCTGGATGCTCTGAGCCGACATCTGCATGTGCATATAAAGGTCATTAGGACAAGCACGTACTAACAAAAAAAATCATAAAAATACAAAATCAAAAAATGAGGACGTACCAATCTCCTCGTCCCAGTCTTCTCCCTTCGGAAGGGGAAGGTTAGGGTCTCCAGTGAAGTTTGTCCCCGTATACGGCCAATCTTCCACCATGATCAGTTGGCGGCGAAGCCACCCGAAGAACTCTGGTCTGAAGGACATCTGCTAGCCACCACCACCCCTCGGCATCAGTGTCGCCCATCGAGCCATCCTTGGCTCTCGAGGTGCTGGATCTGCCACAAAGGCCCCTTGGCCCTGGAAGCGTGGCACATGTTCCAGGAAGAACGTCACCAAGATGGAACCATACCCGAACTATTGCATCTTGCCCCGCTTGGCCTTTGTCAGTTGCCTCTTCATATTGGTCGTCATAGATGACGCCCAATTGAAGATCGTCGGGCTAAGGCACTCTATCGCTAAAAGTAGGTGGTTCTTCGTAGCTTCGTGAGGCGCTTGTGCCCCCACAGCTCGTGTAAGAGTGAAAAGTAAGGCTCTCAGTGTCAGATCCTGAACGGTGGAGATGTCCACCTTCGAACTGCCCTGCCCATATCTTGCCTCTGGGCAAATACGAGCCTTTACCTCATCCATCTTCTCCCCTGATGGCCTGCTCCCAGTCAACTAAGGCACTGGCCCTCGTCACTCTGTCAAGAAATAGAAATCCAATACCTCTAACTCCAGTACCTGATCTCGTACTCGGAACACCTGTTCCTCTACGTCCCATAAGTCAATTCAGTACTGTAGGAGCTCTGGCTGAGCTCGCAAATAGGATAGCATGAAGAATTTCTTGAGCCCTCATGCTCTCAGAGCTTCCATGGAATCCTCGTCAGCTAGGGCTAATATGTCCACTTGGTCATGTTCCCGTTCCTTCCATATCATCACCATTTTTGCGGATGGCCCTACAAAAACAAGTAAAGATGATGCATTATAACCTCATAAAACTTGAAATTGCAGCTAAATTGGGTTTAAATTTGTTAAAATTGGCCTATAAATGCATGTGGCCGTTGGCGTGACTATTTCTAAACCAGTCGCGCCCATGGGCGCGCGCCCTATGGGAAATTTTCCCCATTGGCGCAGGTTCATGCCTGAAACCCGCGCCAATGGGCAAAACCCCTAAATTTGAAATTCCCCCCATAGGAAATGCAAATCCAATTAAAAACAATTTTCAAATGGATGAAAATGAAGCTAAGGACAAGACCACTTACTTGGCACTGACGGCGCTCGAAATGGCCCATCGGATTGGTTGCAATCGCCAACTGAAGGTTGCACTCCAAAAAGCCCTAATGTCGCTCTCAAAAGGTAAAAAGTGAAAAGTAATTTTTATTTTATTATTTTCACCTTTTTATAGCTTTTTGATCCTAATTAAGCTTTAAAAAGTCATTTTACGAATATTTTTATGGATATTTGTGTCGAAAATGGGTTTTACGCCGATTTTTGTGCAGCGACAGGTATTCATGTAGCTTTCATGGCGAAACGAGTTGTATTTTATACTTTTTCGGACTCGGTAAATACACGAAAAAGTCACTTTGGAGTCATCTTTTGCTCTTTTCTGACTCTCTAAACATGAAAAGAATGCTGAGTTGGTCCTCTCAACTCGTTAAACAGACATGAGAGGCGGTCGTCTTTAAACCCTTTTCCGACCGCTTAAAAATGAAAATATTATCAGACCCTTGTCATTTCTGGTTCGTTAATGGTCACGAAGCAACGTGGTTTTGATCGCTTTTTTACTTTCTCAGATCAAAGTCACTACTTATGAAAAGTACTCCTCGGTCGTAATGATCGGGCGGTTCTTTCGAGCATGGTTTTATAATTTTTCGAGCTCGAGAGACACAACTTTACGAAAAAGGACACCCATGGAGTTTCCTTTTCGCTGTCTTTTCAAACTCTCTAAATATGAAAAAGCGTTGAGTTTTTCCTTTGTCAGACTCGTTAAAACTTAATGACATCGGATTCTGTCGAAATGATGCCTCTCAAGCATATGCTATCCCCGTCAAGCTTGCCATCCAAAAATAACTGGGGTACTCGCCAGAAATGGTGGGGGAAT